>VZTJ01000388.1:496997-515366 GCA_013397795.1 Orthonyx spaldingii
TGACCTTTCGCTCCCTCAGCTGCTCTTGGATGGGTTGCGGGAGGCGGGACTGCCAAGAGGGCTCTGTCTCCGGTCAAGGGTTACCTCGGGCTGCTGGCATGGGCTCAGAAGCGCAAGGTGGATATTTCTGCAAAGTTCGTCGTCTACACCCCTCCCCCACCCGCAAAGTTCATCTTGTGGAATCTGGGAGGATTAAGAAAGGGTGGTGACTGGCTCAGGAAGGTGGGTTAGCATGGAAGACAGACATCCAAATTCTAAAAAGCAAACCTGTAGCAAGATGTGTTTTTCTAGGTAAATTCAGAATGCAAAAATTGTCATGTGCAGTTGAAAAGGCTTGGAATAAAACAGGGTGTGAAATATCTTAGTAGTAGGAATATCTTATCCCCTTCACATCTCCTGCCCAGAGTACTTTCTTGTACTTTTTTATATCACTTTCCCTGCTCTGCATGAGCACAGAGAGCTGATTCCATAACCCCTCTTTCTTCTCACATGAGTGCTTTTCTAATGGGAGATAGATACTGAGGTGTGAATACTAAGAAACAAATATATGAAATGCTCAGAATAGTTTCCTCCCATTCTCTTGAACTGAAATTGTGCCGCTTCCTTCCTGTGCGAGGAGGTTCTTAGTCCTCTTTATTGTCTGTGAATTATACTCTGCTTTCGATTTACTATACATTTCTCATTTCTTTTTCTTGGAAAAGAATTTAATCAATTCTTCTTCAGAAGTATTCTGTCAAGATCCAAGAGGGAGGTGGTTTTCCACCCCTTCAGCGTTGAGCTCTTGACTTTACTAGTGATTGCCCATCACTACGATTTGGGCAAAGAATAGGGGTCAATATCAACAGATTTCCAAACGCCTGTCCTTGCTTATTCCTTTAATGAATGCCAGGTTGGATGTGATGGATTGTTCAGTTCTTGAATTTGAACAAGCGTTTCGCCTCATTAATGGCTAAATTATCTAGTTCTTATTGTGTCTTAAATTGTCACTTTTTTTTTGTTATTTTTCATTTATTGTTTTAATTTTTGTCTTCTGTCAAATATTGTCTGAAAACATCTCTGTGCATTTCAATTTGCTGGCATGTGCAACTCAGAGAATGCCACAGGACTCTTGTTTTGTGGGGAGGTTCGTACCTGGCACAATGCAAGCAAATTTGTGACTGTCTGTTTCTAGGGTCTTTTACTTAGAGACTTGCACTTCCAATAGCCAAATGTCTTGAAAAAGCTGCTCTATGAAGATCCAGTCACATAAAACCAAACCACCAAGATCAACTTTCCTTCTAGGCAAGTAGTTCTTCTAATTTCTTATGATGGTACATTTGTGTTCACAAAATGAGATAGTTTTTGCAGATTGCCAGGGTGCAAAATATAAAGGAAAAACTTCTTTAGCTGCTTTGTTTATGTTAGTTTTCTGGCTGAAACATCAGGAAGGCTGATAATTGCTTCAATTTTTTTTTTTTTTAAATAATATAATTGGTGGAAGAAGTTAGCAAAGCAGCTTAACACACTAATGGGAACATGACCCTGAAAGGTGATGCTGGAGTCTTAACAGGAGTTTTGCTCTTTTCTTCAGTAGAGGTAGGATTTTTTTTTTTAAGATGAAAAATCTGTTAAATGTATGGGAAACTTTTTCTTCAGTCAAAATGACAAGTAGATGGTATGTTCTGTACTTTGCCCCATATCATGTGTTTAGATCCTAATCAATCCCTCTTATGTTACCTAAGCATGGACCGTGGCATAAACTTGTGATAAAGATATTATTTGATGTACTTGTATGTAGAGGGTGCTTAAATATTCAAACTTTGTCCATAACTTTTGTGTGCTTTAAAAAATATTTTGAATCACTATATGCATTTTCTTTTAAAAGTGTTTCTTTTAGTGATTTAACAATGTTTTGGGTTTTTTCTGAAAAGATTGCCTGCAAATTCAAGTGTTCAGAAGAATATATTTTAAAGGAAAAACAAACACCAACCAGTTGAAACATTAAAAGAAGTAATTTAAGACCGATTATGTGACTATCATCCTAACAACTCATTTTAATCAAGAAATCATGCAAGGAGTCCTGAACATATAAAAGTTCATCCCATCTGAGACTTACCTTGTTTAAATGACTGGTATCAGTTTGCCTGTTTTGTGAAACACAGTTGGTACCAAGCTGTAATAGAGACCTCTCCCTCTGGAGTGGAATTCATCTGCAACTTGACTGGGTCTGTGGGTAAAACCTTCAGGGGGGAGAATGAGACTGAAATATTTCTGTAGAATTTCCGAGACATTAGGTAGCCCTCTTTCATACCTTGACAATTTATAGGGCTTGTTTTAATAGAAGATATATTAGCTTTATTATGTAGATAATCTAAGCAAGAGTCCAAATAAGCAGTCTCTGGAAGGTGTAGTCCAATGCAGGACATTGCTGCAAATGTGTGCCTTTTACACTTTCATACTATTTTTGAAAATAACTTTTTAAACCATAAAAGAGTGTACTGCAAATTGCATATGTAACAACTGAAAGGCACCAGTAATTTTAGCTGTTCATGGATGAACACATTTCATGTTCAGTACATTTCCTGAGGACAGTTTCTCTAAACGAGTTTAACTTTAGAGATTCAATTGTCTCCTGACATGGTCAAATTTATTCTTAGAAAAGCAGGCATTACATATTAACCTCCACAAGAATACTGATGTTCCTACATGAGAACTACATGATTGCAAAGCACATGATTTCTTGTTAAGATTCAGTTCTCCAAAGACTAAGTACTTCTGGGATTGTTACTTTCTCCAGCTGTTGCTTGTGAGCTTGAAAAGTTCTTTTGATCATGACTTTAGATTTGACTTTAGTCTGCTTGCAAACTTACAGTACCATTAGCGAATTATTGTCTTATTGAATAACATTAGTTTAAAAGTTATAAATTTTTTATGTCATTTTGGAATAAATTGTATGTGCTCCAGTTGTCACAAATTGGTAGAACTCAGGAAAGTGTGACCACTATTATTATGCTCTCATTTTTAAGAATAAATATGTCTGATACTTAACTTTTTCTCAACTAACTAAGGGGGATGGAGAGAAGAAGAGACATATTCCCCCCTACCACTTCCACCAAATAAATCCTAACCCACAAGAGAATCCCTACTTAACTTGGATTCCAAGTTATGGTTTTTGTGCACCAAAAACTCTGATTGATACTCAGGTCTGGGAAGTTCTAATCTTCTGCTATATTTAGGCAAGACCAAGGGACCTAATTTTATCATTGCACTAGAACACCCATTTTTAAAAAAATAATTGTTGCTACTTTTTGTGTGCATATCATTTGTTCTGTCACTGAGGAGAGCACTAAAAAAACCACATGAACTGACAGATAAACTGTTTTTAATGCAGAATTTTATCTTACATTACTCAAATATAATGTATAGATCTCTTTTTCTTTGGTCAGAATCAAAGAAAAAAAGAAAAAATATTTCCGGAAAACTATTAAGATAATATTTGTGGAAGTGTGGGAAGCTCACAGGAATGTTTGTTATCAAGCTGTGGAACAGATATGGCAATTACTTCCTGTCTTGCAGTGCAGGAAGATGCCAATAAAGATTTTATCAAGAGCAATACCCCAAATAAGGGTGTTTTGAGAAACCACCGCTAGGAAGGGGAAGTTTCCCGAGAGCTACCACTTCCCAGCACTACCATTGTTGAGGAGATGGTGGCAATCGGGCTCCTCACTCCTGGCTGCCGGGGGCACTGCCCCGAGCCCGGTGCATGAATCAGGCTTTGCCCCAGCTTCCGCCACGCAGGAGAATCGTTCCTGGTCTGTGTCTGCTGGTGCCTGGGGTGTGCCCGGAACCCAGCCGGGACTGTGCCCCGGGGTCACATCCTCTGCTGGCGGCGGCTCGGGAGCGATGGGAGGCTCCGGCGGGACAGTCCTCCTCACCCTGAGGAGGTTCTCTGGGCTGGCTGTTTTTTGTTTTGGTGCCTCAGACAAGGCTGAATGTGGGAGAAACGAATATTTCAGCCAGGACAAATTATAAAAATCTTGTTCCTTCTTTGGTGAGGCACAGAAGAAAGAAGGGGTTAGGTGTTGGTTTCTGTCAATGCATATTCTTTTTTTTCCCTATATTAAAAAGTGCCTTTTCGGGTGGGGGGGAGGGGGGGGGAGGTTAGGTAACAGCAATAATCATTGCAGATAATAATCCATATTGAAATTATGAAAATGTCATTGCACTTCAGGGTCGTGAAATTTCCTTTGAGTTTGATGTTGTGCTTTTAAGAGTTTCTCTACCAGAATTATAATAAAATATTTTTTTATTATTTGAGTCAACCTATGCATCTTAGTGGTCTTTCTTTTTACAGTGTTACATATACAAGTACAAAATACCATTTATTGAACTTTTTCATTTTCTCCTCTCCTTCATTGCCCATTATTTGTTTTGAGAAAATATGGTTAGTGAGTTGATTTCAGGCAAACTGTTCCTGAAATATGACTCAATTTCTTCCATTTTTCTTTCATTTCCCTTTTTTCCCCCTTTTAATATTCTTTTAATTACTTTTTTTTAAGAGAACTGGAAGTCTTCCTCCTGGTTTTAAAGGCAGCTAGAAAATCACCCTTAAAAGTGACAGGAACTTAATTGGAGCCACTGTGCCAGGGAATAAAATTAAATCTCTACAATTTTTTAGAACCAGAGGATTACCTGAGGAATGAGTTTCAGGTCTTAAATCTTGGAAATATAGTACAGGGTGCTAAAGGTTATTTTATCCTTGCTTTGGATTAATAAATATCTCTTCCATTAGAATTTGAATGAAGGGTTTAGGTCCGTTTCTAAATTAATTAAAAGACATTTTTTTCTCCATCTGAAACAGGTGTGTGGGGTTCTGTTCGTTTTTCTTTGGTTTTTCTTGTAAAATCCCTTCTCTGATTAAATGTTTATTTTAGGAAAAGATATTCTGTGTCCTTTGTACATAAAATAAACCTGACTCCTTTATCACAGTGTGAAAACATACTTAAATATGATGAATTCTGTAAACTTCAGGGGTTTTTTGTCATGCCTTTCCAGCCTTGGTATGGTTTTACTTGATCAACTTTTACCTGATTTGTTTAGTCCAGCAACATGTTTAAATCCATCCACTAAAAAAACCCTTATGAGATGTACTCTTTACTATCAAGAAGTTGCATTTATTGCAAGATGGTAAACTATACTGAAGAGGAAGCCTGTTCTTAAAACAGATGTAATTAAAAAAGGAAATCAATACACAGAAATGGTTTAAAATAGAGAACTCTTAAGTGTGGATTTTGTGGGCCTAATCCTGAGAGCCTGTGCCTGCTTAGCCCTAATTTAACATACCTAACTTACATGCTTATTTGTAAGCAAAAGATTAATTTGCAGATTTGAAATGTGAATGAAAATAGAGCATTTTCCCTCTGAAGATTTATTTCGGACATTTGTTTTGCTACTGTCTAGAGTTGCCCTAAAATAATCCCAAACACATCTCTGTCTTTGAAGATTGCAAATTATGTTGTCATAGTAGTGTAAACCATTACAAATTTGCCTTTCTTCCTTGTTTGCAGTGAGTATGCAATCTGTGCATGGTTAGAGTGGGAGGGGGTGGTTAAGAAAGAAGAAAAATTACAATTAAAATATGACGTATTAATGCAGTTTGCCCAATAAACATCCCTTGGCAAATCAAAACGGTGCATGCTGAGACTTGAATTTCTTTTTTTAACAACGTACACATATATTACAAGAAGATCTAGCTGCAGTATTTCACAAGAACAGTTTGCGGGTACTGTGTTTTTTGTTTTATTGTACCCATTTTAAAGGGCTGAATTTGAAACTGTGAATGGATGTGTGTGCTTGTTCTGTGGTGCTTCAGCCTTTTCTTGTCTTTGGTTTCTGTTCTCTCCTTCAGCAAAGGTAACAACACCAGCTCTAAAGAGTGACTTGAAATTATTCTAACCTACAGAAAACAGATCAAATAATGATGTGAGCTATAAAACAAAAGGGAAGAAATGAATGAGTGTCACTGTAGCTCTTTTTTTATTGTTTTAAATTACATTCACAAATTGTTCCCAAAATATTCAACAGTGACATTTTTCAGAATGATGATGAAGAAACAAAGCTAAACATGACTGTTGAGGCTCCCCTTGCCTTGCATCCACGATTACTACTGTCTAATTAATCAACCTTTAATAGACTGTTGTGATTTCAGAAAGATATTCTAGAATGTCCCACTTTGCATGAAGATTTGGATCTCTTTCAAGGTGTAGAAAAGGCATGTAATTATGAAAAAACAATAGCAATAGGAGATGCAGCTAATAAAGGTTGGTATAGTAATACTAAAGGTTTCCTGACTCAGCAGTTTTTAACCCCTTCCTTTCTAGAAGTATTAAAGAAATACACTGCACATCTCTTATTTCTTATCCCTGGTTTATTTGTTGGAATTCTGGGCCATACAGTTTTGGAAGGAAAAATAACTGGCCAGTAGTTCACAAGTCATTCCACAGTCAGAGTTTCATTTTTGCCACGTGTTTTATTTGATGTGTTTTTATATGGGCACAGAGAAGCTGTGGCATTTTCTGCATGTGTCACACCCAACGTTATCTGTTATCTTTCCTGACCCAGATGATACAATTTAGTGCCTTTTGTCAGTGTATGGTTAAGATTAGGGAAAGTCTGTGAGCAAGGCAGCTGAAGATGTGTTTAGGTAAGGCTGCGTGACCAGAACTTTAAGGAGGTGAACGGGGGTTTCATCAGGGGACAGCAGTCTCTTTGGGAATGTTAGTCCACTACTAGCAACCTGAACTCCTAAATCAGGAGGGCTTTATAAGCGACAGAGCTGCCCCTCTTCCACAGAGGCAGAGCCTTGCAGGCATTATGGCATCATATATGCTGTCTTCAGTTGCTTCTGAAGAACACCCCAGGAAGAGATCCCTGTGCCACATTTGTGTTATGATCCCTTAAAGGACTTCTGGTACAGCAAATGCACCCTTACTTGGAGTACTCCTGGGAAAAATATCCGTCTCAAATCCATGGGACATTCTTCTTGCACTTATCCTGCCTCAGCTCAATATTCCTTGTGCCCTGCTCTGTTTATAAGGGTCTTTCTTGAATGTAAATATTACCCGGTGATGGTCATAACACAGCTTGTGAACCTGGACACAAAGTCTTCCCCAGTGCCTATTGGTGAATATACTAGCACCTTTGTTCCCATGAGTTTGAGCTGAGGCATTAAAGAGAGGTAAGGACAGCTTCCTCTAGCTGCAGATCCTGGGGCACAAGCTGAAATTGCTGTCCCCTCTATTTTCCTGGTGTGTAAACCTCTCCTCACTGGGAATCAGAGCTCACTGTTACTGTTTGGCAAGTAAAAGAATGGGAACTTCCTTGGTTTGTGTGTTTTTAGGAAAAGAGCTTCTATGTGAGCCTAGGAGACAGATGCAAAGAAAGTATTAAATTTTCTGACTCTTGTAAAAGAATAAAACAAATCTTTACTATTCTTTATATATAAACCAAGACACCTTGGCTTGTTAGCACTTGGAGAAGGTAAATAGGGAATGGACCCAGAAGAAGTTGCACTCGGTGTCAGTATGGAGATAGCAAGGCCAGGTCAGCTGAGGCATTGACAAACCTGTTCTAGGGGAAGGTATCCCTGCCCACAGCAGGGGGGTTGGAACAAGATGATCTTTAAGGTCCCTTCCAACCCAAACCATTGTATGAACTCCATTGGTCCCACAGCAGCCGGTGACCATGAATCCTCGCTCCTGCCACCTCACCATAGCTGAGTAAAATAGCAGAAGCAAACCAATGCTATCTGAATGGGTTACAAAATTGTTAAAAAGCCAAGTTAGTCTCACAAGCAGTGTTTTAGTTGATACAGTGGAGCATATGCAACTGTGAAGACAATGTTATACAAGAGTTTGGACTGGAATATCAGAAGTATGTTCCCTTGAAACTGGATTGCATAAAGGACTATATGAGTATATAATGGTGCATGGGCACCACTGTCATCACTCCCACTTAGACTCCACCTCCCAAGGACCGACCTCTCTTGGGCTGGGTTCTCAGTGCAGTTTGGCATGTGGGTATCAGTGTGTATATATTTTACCAACAGTTGCTTAGTGCATGGGAAGTGCTAGGAATTACCAGCTTTTCCATTTTTCTCCTTGAAAGATTATCAGTCTCTTCCTATTCTGTCCTTCCTGTTCACACTGTTTGATGTGTGGCACTAGGCTGTAACAGGTCAAGTCACAAGTGTCCTTTGTTCATCTAGAAGCCACCTGAGGAAGGATTCTGGATTAACTTTTAACCAGGTGCTGGAAGCTTAAGGTCCTGAAAAGCTGCCAGTCCCTGACTCTGTCAAAAGATCTTTTTAGCCATTGACCTGCAAAGAAGCCCTCCATTGTCAGTAATTTCTGGCTTGGTGAATTACCTAAGAGCCTGTCAAGAAAACTTACATCCTACAGGGACGTTTCGAGCTTGTCTACATCCCAGGTGAAGATCTACCCAGGCAGTCCAGAAATTGCTGCGGTGAGAACAAGACAGGGCAGCCCCATTAGGGAGGGGGAACAGGAGGATGTCCTTGTGCTCCTTGCCTGGGGAGGTGTTTCCAACACAAGCTTTAGAAAGTGATCATGATATTTTCCATGAGGCACCTCTATAGAAAATTCAGTGGGATGCCAGCTTCTCTCCCTTGGATGTCTGGATTCAGTGGGACTCCTGCCTCCCAGGTTCTTCTGGTGCCAATTCAATCTATTCTTTGCCCTTTTCATGAAGTATTTTAAAAAGCTGCCACATCCAGAAATTTAAAAAGTGCTCAGGATTGTTGATGTTTGGAGTTACCTCTACTAAGCCCTGGAGCACAGCTTGAATGAGTGGCTTAGGTAGAACCAGGAAGAGTATCCAAAGGCAAGACAGTGCCAGAACAGCTGGTAAGAAACTTATTAAATACTCAGGGATTCCTTCCCTGCCTTTTCATTCCTGTGCCCAGGGTGTACATCAAGGATGCATGGCCTGGTGTGCCAGACTGAGAAGGCTGAAAGGGAACTGGCTCCATGGGAATGATAAAGTGTCCCGTGTTCACAGGGAGCTGGGATGTGGCAACCTCCCCTTCCCACATTTTCTGCACAATTTGTGGGCACAGGGGAGTAGAAGGCTACAGCATTTTGCTTTTCTCTCCAGAAACACTTTGTGAGAATACTTTGTGGTTATCTTTCCTCACCACAGACATGAATTTAAGATCATAAATACAGCAGATTGATATTACTTTTAAAATGATATTTAAAAAAGAATAGCAATAAGATAAAATGCACATGATTTTTCTGGTCAACACTAATTATGGAAATATTGGATATCCTCTTTGGATGAGCTCAAGGGCTAGCCTGGTTTTTTTTCTCTCATCAGTTCACTCCCTAGGGAGCCTGCCAGAATGAAATCAGTCTAGCGATAAACTCCTGCTTCAGAGGTGGCCTGAAACATAGGTGTGAGTCTGGTTATGGCAGGAGAGGGGCTGATGACTGGGTGGGATGGAACTGGGGTTGGTTCATGACTTTCCTGTGCTGACAACCCCAGGGGTAATGGATGAAGCTCTGATGGCCTGGGCCGTGTGTGTCTGTCAGGGACTGAGGCACTGCTCAGCACCTTCACCTCTTACAGTGTGTTCGCATCACTGCTCTCAGAGCAAACAAGGAAAGAAATTGTTTAAGAATAAAATGACAAAACCATGCATATGTGTGCAGTGCTAATTGACACCTCAGGTGTCAGCCACAGCCAGCTCCCACATTGGTTTTGCCTTGTGAAACTACTTCACCACAATTGACTGCTCCTGTCCAAACAGGGGCACCAAATAAATGGGAGGAGGGGAAGAGGGAAAAGTGGGTAGTCTGGAAATCGCTCTCAGCTTTCAGGCAGGCAGCTCTCTGCATGGTGCCGTGGATGTGAGACAGGCTGTGGTTGTGCTCCATGTGAAACACTGCCACGTGCTGCATGGCAGTCGGACAGAGTCGGCAGCTAAACAAAATGGTGAGTCAGGTGAGAGATGTGCCTGAAACACGGCAGGCCTGAAGGGGTTTGGCAGCATCTGTGAAGGTGTAGTTGCTGCTGCACAGCTTTACGTGCCTTGCAGTGATTTCTGGAGCAAGGCTGTGAGCTAAACAGTGTGGAAAAGCTTAAGGTGCAATCAGGAATGCAGGATATTTTAGCCCCAGGAGAATGAAGTTGCTTATATGTTGCCTTGCTCACTAGGGGAGATCTGCCTGTTGGTGCTCTCCACAGTGACTGTGCTTTCTAAAATTAAATTATCAATTTCTTACTATTTCAAAACCCTTCTGAAAGTGAGGACTGGGATTAACGTATAGGTTTTGTTTTCCAATATCTCTGTAATAAGTGCTGGAGAATTAGGAGATTAAAAAAATTTACACAATACAAGTGTGGGAAAAGTGAATAAAGCATGTTTCTCTAAGCAAGATGTCTTTAGCTTTTATTATTATCAGGATATCTCAAGTATCATCCTTTACTAGTATCTGCACCAAAATTTTGAAGGTCTTGGTTTTCAAGGCTACTTTGAGCGGAGGAAGTAGACTAGAATAGAGTTTTTAGGATGGAACACCCCTCTCCACCCCACTCCCCCGCACGATAATTTTTAGCATTATTTTAGCATTATTATAGTTATATGTAAAATTGTTGACCCAAGAGTTTTTTGGCTACTGCCTTCTTCTTATGTCCCTTTACCTTTAAGCTGAATAAAGATGTCTGTTCCCAGCCAGCAATAGTATGACAATATTATTGATAGATTATTTTAGGAAAATTTAAGTAAAACCAGGCTGGTTGACTTCTGAAAGGAGGAGAAGTGCTGAAGAAAAATACTTGCTAAGATGGAACTTGTTCACTCTAGCTGCCTACAAATGAAAGAAAATTGGCATAGTTCACAAAAACCATTTTTAATATTCCAGTTAAAACTTGATGCGATCTGTCAGCTGTAGCAAATATTTGTTCTGTCTTTTGCGGGTATCTGTCAGTGTTGGCTGGGTCTACCTGTATGTGCAAGTGTTAAAGGGTGCCCTTCCCTTGCTGTTTGAGGGTGCTTACAGTAGGGTTGGAAAGAAGGATCTGCTTTGGAGCAACATGGAAATAAGTGGCAAAAACTCATGGAGAGTGTTTCATTGCTCAACAGAGTTAGGGACAAAATAAAAGCTGTTGCATATTGTGGAAACATTTGCATGCTGTTTCTTATGTAATTTACTATTTGTTTTGTCCTTTATCAGCAAGCAATTTTATTCCCTATGCTCGTTTTCAAGAACCAATGAAGATTTTGTTTGCTTTCCCCTTCCTGTGTCGTCTGTGAGAGAATCAGTTTTTTTGTCCTTGAGTATAGATTGCCCATGAATACAAATTTGCCCATGAATACAGATTGATTTCAGAGGTACATGTTTTTGAATAAGTTATGCAAAAAGTAGTATCAGTAGAAGGGCCAAGGCTGAAAGATGGTTTATTTGATTTATAGAGTGATAAATTGGTAAGTGTATTGCTAACTGAATCCAGTGGCATTTGCCACAGTGATTATTATGCAGTTAACTGCTTCATCCAAGTGCCACTGTCACTCAGTGCTGTCATTAAAAATTAACGTGGTGGCTACACACTGAGAACTACCACTGCTAAGTGTCCTCCTGATCGTTTCTCTGGCATGGAAAAAGAAGCATGCAGATAACATTATCTTTTATCTAATAGGTCATTTGCCTTTTTCTCTGAAGAAAATGATCCATTAGGTAGAAGTAGTGCTCTACATTTTAACAAAGTAGAAGATAACTATGGGATACAAAGGCTGGATAGAAACCAGAAGAATTATTGGTGTTACATGTTTATTATCTCTGGTGGAACTTCAAGTTAAACAGATCAGGAAGCCAAAAACTTCTGAATTCTGCCACTTAAGTATTGAGTAAAACTGACAGTCATAAAGCACCTGTTATTTTTTAGTTAAAGGGAGTAACTGTACACCTCAAGATGCCATGTTATTACAGATGCATTTGTAGAACAAAAACTGTTTGAGCTCAGAATAAAAAAGATTTATTGAACAAATAAATTTTTTTGTGTTACCTGAAATCACATTGGAGAACTCTGAGTAGGTCTTTAACAAAGAAAGGTGCCTAAATTCAGCAACTTGCAAAAAATGAGAATATATATTGTCTCATTTCCAAAACTACAAAGGCACAACAGTCATTCTGTGTCCCTGTCTTCTGCCTCCTGATTTAGTTGACTGGAGCACAGCTCAGAGGTTGGGAGAGATGTGCTCTGCAATGCTTGTTTAGTGTGACAGATTTTGGCCAACACATGTGGCTGAAACTTGGCAGCCTAGGTAGCCTGCAAAGTCAAATTCTGCATAGACATGTTTACCTTTTTCATAGCTGCAAAACATGTTTGAGGGATTACATCAAATACTCTGCTCTGATAATAGGAGCTGTAGCCTCGCCAGTTTGGAAACTTAGATAGCTGATGGTTTACATGTCAAATTTGTGCTGCAGTACAAAACTGCAGTGGGTATGAAACTTTCCCTGTAGCTCATCTCTGGTTTAGGCCGTGTCCTTAATAGATGCCAGTTTAACAAGGTCAGATATGCTGTGTAGTTCTAGAAGTTTTAACAAGCATTCCTGTAGCTGCTGGTTTATTTTAGATTATAACTCTCTGACCTCCCGTTGTATGTATTTATCTGAAATTGTATGTGCTTCAAAAATTGATTAGGTGACTTTTCATAGTGGTTTAACTTCTACTACTTCCTTCTAAATGCACCAAATTTTCCTAATGTGCCATATTAGTACAGATGTCTCTTTCTGGGCTCATACTCTTCATTCTTGGAAAGACAGAAGTAGAAAAAACAAAAAAAAAATAACCCGTGCAGAAGAGGATTGGTTTCTGGAATACCTATTGCCTTCCTAATTAGTCTAAAAGTTCTGGGCTACAAATCTATTCACTCTGAGAAGAGGTGGCAAGATTATTTTATATGTAAGTGTGAAGTGCTGACAGTAAAGGATGTAAATTCTTCTTTTATAAACTTCAATGATTCACTTATTAAATAATTTACTTGTAGCACCAAGTCACACTATAATGCAGTAGTTTTTGGGCATAGATCAGTTAAACTTTTTCATAGTTAGACCATAACCAATACTTACTGTTTCAATATTGCAAAAGCAATGTCTTTGAAAAAGCACAGGTTTTACTTTCTCACTTGATAGAATCCTGTTACGGATTTTACATGTATAACGTATTCTTAAGTTATTGTACAGTTGATTTTTAACCAATCACCAGTGTGCAAAACACCCTGTTATAGTACTCGTAATATTTTGTATGTAGTTCCAGACTATAAAACATCTATAATCTCTACTTTTTTCCATTACAGCTTCTTCTTTTTTAGTGAAAGGATTGCATAGGAGTTGGACAACTGCTCATTATCAACTCTTTTCTGTACAAAAAATAAATGAGATTTTTGTGGTTAGGAGAAAGAAAATTCAAAGGCTAAATGGTATAAATAAAGTTGTTAAAACCAAGACTTCCAAACCTTAGAACTAGAATAAACTTAAGTCAATTTTGGAAATGTTTAATTTTTGTCAGTACTTTACTGAAGAGAATTTATTAGAGCCAGTTAATACTTGGCTTCTAAGCAAATATATTGTGTAAGGAGTCCTTCCCTACACACTACATCATCACTGCAGCCTCTTCCTCTTAGCCTAAAGCTATCTTTTAAGCACTGCAGCCAAAGGATTTGTACCTTGTTATCTCAAAATGCTGGTTTCATTGATTGATATGAACAGCAAGCTGGCTATCATGAAGATACACAGTTCCTCCAAGTGTTGTGAAATTGGCAGCTGGGTGAAAAACTCAATGCTTTGACTGAAGGAGTGTCTTTAACATAAACTTGTGCTTTGTTGTAAATCAGATAATCGACATTTGAGAGAGGGAATTATGAAACCTTGCAGCTTGCAGCCAAACTGATAGGCAAATCTAGAGAAAACCAAGTATGGTCTAGTCCCTGTTTTGCTTTTTTTTCAATACGTGGTGCTGTACTACCTCCACTCTGTGCAGGAGCAGGGCTTAGGGGTATGTCTGAAACGTCCTAACACAGCTCTGGCATTCTTCATGATGGTTTTTCTTACTGGAGCAGATCCAAAAATTGCTTGCCCTTTTCTAAACAGCGAAGGCCAAAAAATGGATGACACAATAGTGTGCTCATATTTTTGTCCTCAGATTTGTGTTGCCCTGACAAATGATGATATATTACATTTATGATCATGTGTGAGTTTTTACGATACAGCATATCTGAGTTTAGACGAGCTTAAAAGAAGCACAGATGTTGGAATGATATTTTCTGCTGACCTTTCACTGCCTTTATGTCTGTGAACATTATTTTGTGGGTTTGAAAAATGTAGCAGGAAAACATTTTTGTAGACATGGCTGCTGTAAATACTTGTTTATTGAAGGGGGTTGGAATTTCTGATCTGCAGAACACTTGTTGGTGGCCTTAGGACAGCTGGCCGCTCATGTTGGGCAGGCACTGCTCCAGACACTTCATGCTTACAGTATGGTATCTCATCCAGTTCTGCAGGATAGACAGGAATCTTGTGTGACTGCAAATGCAAGTAGTGAGTTATGTATATCCATTGTGATACAGCCACATCATAAAAGCACTTCAGAACTTCCATTCTAATATTAAATAAGGGTAATGCTCCCTGTAATGAAATTATAGCCATCCAGGTCCTCTCTCTCAATTAAGAAAAAATAAACTAAACAAACTTGAACAAGCTATTACTTTTATATGATTTTATTTACTCCTTTGCGTATTCACTCTAGTGTCAGGATTTTTGAGTTTTTCTGTGTGTGTTTCTTAAACTTCATCTTCTTCAGTGGTATGACAAGGCATTGTGGTGGTCTAATACATGAGGTATATTTTAAATAGATTTTTCCCTAGCCTAATTAGTGAGGATTTCATTGTATAAGTAAAACTCCATTTCCCTTTACTGTCATGATTATAGGTAAAGCCATGTCTGAATGATGTGGACTTTTTAAACAATTTTTCAGGCTTGAAAATTGGTGACAGTACAACTCCAGAGTTTCTGTAGGCTAGCCCTTCATTTCTGAACCCTTCACTGCAGAAGAACAAGTAACTGGGAAAATTATTCCAGGGGCCTACTCCCGAGAGGAGGTCAAACACTGCTGTTACAAGGAACTAGAAGTGTTTTGCACCAGTTTTACAAGACAGGGTTCTGGGTAGGGATGCTTGTTCTTGGGGAAGATGGGTCTATGTCCTTCTGAAACTGAGCTCTAATTCTTCAATTTCTTCTCAAAGGGGAAAGAGCCTCTCTGACAAGTTTCCTTTAAATAGAGGGTTAAAAATTGGAGAATTGCACTGTAAATGAAAATGGATTTCAGTATGTCAGTGCAATCTCATGTACCACAGCTCTTTATAGATTTTCGCTTATTAAATGAAAACCAAAAGCAGATTCTTTCAGTCTTGGATACACCTCAAGATCAGTGTCCCTCAGTATGAATTCTTGGGAGAAAGATGACAAGCTGTCAGCACTAGGTAAAAATTATGTTATTTTTCAAAAGATACGCGCGTGAAGGGTATGACTAAGTAGTTGAGGCTTCCAGGAAAGAGAGAGTCAAGAAATGAATCAGCAAACATGAAGGAAGAATATCTAAAATGTCAAAGACCACACATCTGTTATGAGATATGGATTGTTTTCTTGTCTTTCATTTCCACCATCTCCTTTCTCAGGCTACTCTGTGTTCTGCTTTTGGGAATGTGGTGATGAGAAGTATTTGACTATTCAAGCACTTTGATTCAGAAATGAGGAGAGAAAGCAAAAATATGCCATGAATAAATTATGATGCTTATTAGTGTAAACATAACACTGTAATATATTAATATTTTCCACTCTTTGTTTCCAGTATTTTTCAGTAGGTTATCTAATACACCCTTATGTAAAAGATTAACAGAATTTTTATTGGTTACTTGAACATATTCCTGTATTTTTTACTTTATGTGAAGTGCAAACTTTTAGACTTTATACCAATAGTCTTAATTTCAACAAGCAGTTGAAAACACTGATTCTGAGATACTTGGAAATAATCTTTGTGGGGAGATGTGTCTGTAATTTATACTATTGAGAGCTACTCAATAGTAGCCCTTCTCAAATAATAGAATTTAAAGCAGCAATTATGAGGCAGGATGTTGCATCAGCCAACATTTTATGCAACCCCAAATTAAAATTGTTTGAACATTAGAGCTGCTTGCACTATCTGAAGACTTGAAAGACAGGAAAAGTGCTGAGAAATCAGATGTGGTACTTATTTTAAGTAGGGAAGAGGAAGAAGAGAAAGAGGAAAAGTAGGCACAGGAGAGCAGCTGTAGACCAGTCAACTCCAATTTTCAGATAAATTCTGGAATAAAAGTTCTAAATACATATAAGTACTTGAAAGATCAAAATGAGATTAATTATAAACAACAAGTTGTGTTGAGCCAATATTGCTTCTTTCTTTGTTAGGATAAGATGTCATTTGAACAGAGAGGAAGCAGTAAATTTAATCTGCTTTGGCATTTATTAGGGCTTTTGATACAGTTATTTATGACAGGCTTGTACAGTAAGAGAAATAAGGCCAAAGAAATGTATAACCAGCTGGGTGCATGACTTAGAATTCAGATTTCAAACAAAATTGTCACTGTGAGCACTATCAAAGACATAGAAAATATATTTTGCAAGGGTGTATTTTGTGTCCCATGCTAACCCAAATATTGCCTATGTGATGGAGAGTGTGCCATGGAACTGTGAGGGCTATAATGCATGCTGGAGGATACATACTGCAAAAAAACCCACTTTGCTGTTGGATCTGCCTTTGTACTTTGGACAGCCTCATTCTGTCCTTCATGCTTCAAGAAGATTTTTGCCCCTCATTCATTTCCTGTTGTATACATTCTTCTTGAGTTTAGATTATCGAGGACCCACAATTGATCTCTTTTTAAGCTTCCTTTTCTAATTTTTTGTTTTGTTTTGTTTTTAAGATGATTCAGTTGCTTAAATGTTTTTTGGATATGTACTTCTTTTCTGCCAGTGAAATATAATCAGTTCCTTGAAACTGGTGTCTTCTGTCTTGGTGTCCCTTGCTCCTCTTCCTCTGTTTTTTCCCCCGGCAATGTTAAACTAGCATATAATGGTTCTGCTACTTGGCCTACCTTTGTAAGCTGATTCTCCTGGCAGCACTGCTGACCATTGGAAGTCTTCTTCTCTCATTGCTTTCTTCACCTTCTCTGCCAAACCATCTTCTCCCCAAAATCATTAACAGAATTTGCTTTTCTTTCTCAACACTAGGACACAGACTTTTTGGACAACGACATGGGTGACTCTTCTGACAGGATTCTGGGTCTCCTCACCTTTACCAGGTCCCTTCCATCATAACACTTCCCACTACCACTCTGCCAAGGGTGTGCTGTCCTGGCACAAGGTGACAGGATATTTCTTCCCCCCCAGGCTTGCTCTGCCTCACATTCAGCCTACATCAATTACCCAATCCATTCTCAGCTATGCTAACTGGCCCGGGTAACCACACATAATATTTCATACATTCAGATTCCTGCATTTCGTTCACCGGTACAGATGTCTGAACTGTTTTGTAAAAGGACTGTTTATTTTCATCCCTTTGCCAGCTTGTATTTTAAGGAATTTTAAGAACTTATTCTAAGGAATAATCATGCCAGATCACTCTCTCATTTCTAGGCCGACAGAACTGGCAGATCATCAGTAAAGACATTTCCTGTGAAGAGAGGCAATATTAGTGTTAAGGTGCTGCTGAAATACATATCTGGAAGAAGATGACTGGAGCATATTCAAGAAAAACAAAAGTTGACAAGAACTGATTCAGACACTTGATATTAAGGGGGCAGAGATCCTTTGGTGCAAAAGGAAATGAACTGGCAGATTTTTGCCTATCAAAGAGGGAGAATAGGATTTACTCATAGGTAAATCTAGAGGCTGAGCACAATGGGAAAGAGCTAGATAAACTCGCGGGTAATTGAAGCTAGATAAACCAATGAGTGATTGATGTGTGTAATTAGCTTGCAAATAACTTCAGGCTAGATCCTGGAAGATGGCTTCTAACCAAGGGAAAAAACCATATTTCTGTGTTCTAGCCTTTAGCCTGTGTTGTGGCAGAGATAAATAGAGATTTTTTTTTAAATAAAGAGTGGTAACAATATGAAAATACGGTTGCTTGGAGCCTATTGGAGACACAATAAAATTGCCCAATAGTACCTTTCAGTCCTGAGCTATGGAAAAGAATTTCAATAAACTGAAGTCTGTATCTCATACTCTTTTTTTTTTTTTTTTTGTTACAAACATTTTTATATTTCCTACA
>VZTJ01000388.1:515411-629775 GCA_013397795.1 Orthonyx spaldingii
TGTATCTTATACCCTTTTTTTTTTTTTTTTTTGATACAAACATTTTTATATTTCCTACATACTTAAAAGCAAGAACAGATTTAGCCAAGCTGCACTAATGTACTTGATGATTCTTTGAAGCTGGGAGTTAAAAAGATAGTTTTCTGGGGAGAGAAAAGAGCATTTTTTTATTTTAATGATTATTTGAAGAATTAACTAGTAACTCCTGGTTATGTTTAGCTTATGCTTTATCCCCAAGAACTGATCACTCATCTTAAAATCAATGGTTGCCTTATGAAAAGCAATTGGGATGTAATTTGATTACTTGCATACAAATAAAATATTTTCTTGCCCTGTAATGATGGTAAGAAGCCTAAAGTTTTGATTTTATCAGAGTTTTGTAGGTTTTAGTAAGACGTGTGCATTGTTTTTGACGTTCCTGCAAGCTTCTTGCAAATTTCTTGGTATGCATGGAACAATTTCCATTATGTAATTTATGTTTATGTTCAAGGGTGGAATAAGGAGGCACATCTGGTTTTTCATTTTGTTTTGGCATTTTTTTTTATCCTTTCATATGATATTTTAAAAATATTTTGCCAGAAAAATTATGATTCTATGCAAGTCATCTTTGCTGAGAGCTTTGGCTGACTGAGCACCAGCAATACTGGCAGAATTAGTGCGTGCCACTTAATTCTTCCAGTTCATCTGAGTAAGAGGGCAAGCTCCTGGTAGATGTGAATTTGCTGATTGTGAGCTGCCTCAAAATACTGAAAGAAAATATTGCAAAGACCAGTCACAAAAACCGTAATGAAATGAGTTCTTATTGAAATGAATGAGTTCTTACTGTCATTTGTGCTTTCAGAGATTTGTGTTATTGCAAACTAGATTCTTTACAATGGGCACTTGTTTTTCTGACAATTAAGAGTGAAAATAAAACACATAACAAATGTAAGAGAAAAAATATAACCACCATAACAGCCTCAATTTATGAGGAGCAAGAATTTTCCAAAGGTGTTTGTTGTCTCTGTCAGCTTTGACTAGTACAGAAGTTTCAAATCAAAATTATTACATTCTCTCAAGGAACACTACTTAGCATTATTATTATTATAGTTTACTTTATTGCTGACATGAGTGCTTGCACAGTAAGAAGGATTAGGCTAACCAAACAGCAGAACCTGGGATAATCAAGTAGCCTGCTGTGGATTGGGTTGGGAATTATATAGACATTTTCAAGACTAGAATACATGTAGGAGGTGTAGTAGGTGTCCACTCGTTATCCAGGAGCACCGATTTTACTTATTTTGGCTGCACTTTCCTAGGAAGCAGCTGTTGTGTTTGTTCTCTTTGCTGTCATGGGAAACACAACATTTTACTGTGCTGGAAACATTTCACTGGTTCAGTGGAGGTCTGCAGAGGCTGGGAAAAATGCAAATAACCCTCTTCTAGGGCATGCTTCTGTGTAAAGTCATACACCTCTCTTATTGACAGTCTTGTGGATTTTTATTTTTTTTAACTTACCAGTTGCAATATCTATTACCAATATATGGACAAAATTTAAACACATCATATAAAACTTACTTGCTTTAATTTATTAATGAACAGTAAGATTAATTAGTGGCATTTTAAGTGCTACAGAACCGTCCTCTTATGCCTGTAATGCCATCACTTTCCTTTTTGTATCTATACGGCTACACAACTTGCTTTTTAAAAAAGTTTTCATAGAAAAGATTGACTACTTCAGTTGTGGTCTGTACTTCAAGTGCAGTGGTGAACATGGATATGGTGGAATTCTCGCCTTTAAAATGTTTATTTTGATATGCCATACCAATTAATACAAGCATCACGTAGAAAACTTCACGTAGAAGTGAAACAGTAAGGTATTTTCTCACCAGTCAAACACAATGTGGGATCCTCTTTTAAGGATTTAAATCTTAATAATGCCTTTTCCCCCCTCTGGTTCTTGTTTGACTTTGCATTTTCTTCTGCTTAATGAAGGAAATAAAGGACTTCAGATCATGAAGGGCCATCAAATAAACATGAGCATTGAATGAGATGATGTCATCTTCATATTTCATGCATCCATGGAGAGCTGAATTGAAACACGAATAAAAGGAAAATATGCATTATTTC
The DNA here is from genome assembly GCA_013397795.1 of Orthonyx spaldingii. Taxonomy (NCBI): domain Eukaryota; kingdom Metazoa; phylum Chordata; class Aves; order Passeriformes; family Orthonychidae; genus Orthonyx; species Orthonyx spaldingii. The sequence continues at coordinate 517,521 of VZTJ01000388.1, forward strand.
TGTATGGGACAGTAGCCATTCTCTTACCACATCGCAGTGTCACTTTTTATTTCACTCATATGAAAGAGATGTTGTAAAAAAAAATTTGAAACATCTCAGAAAACGACCACAAGAATGAAACATAAATATTATCTTCCGTATTGGTTCTGTTTATGCTAGGGGTAGACCTTCGTGTGATGTTGCGTGCTAAGGGAGAACTCTGGCAAGAGCATCTTCCGTCTTCAGGTCTGGTGCATGCAGGAACTAGAGGTGGAAGGTGAATATCAGACAGAGAGGATCAGGGATATACTGAGGAAAGAAAGGAAGCTTCTGGAGCTTTGCTGAAATCTGATGAAGAATTGGAGCACTATGCCGGTGAGTGTGGTGATTTAGTTTAGGAACATAGTGCAGATAAAGGAAATATAAATCAGAGTATGAGGTCCTTTTAATCTGTTTAATGAAAAACTTTATCTTGCTATTCTATAAACATTAGGGCCAGGAACACATAAACGTTTAGACAGTGCATGGGAAAGCCTTGCCTGTGGCTCATGTTCCACGAGAGGGAGCCAGAACTGTCTTTAAAATGTCAGCAGCAAACCCTGAGAAATAATGCAGCCTAAGCTGGACCCGAGGCGCTGCCTTCGCCTTCCGGCCCAGGCAGTGTTTTACTCAAAGGCTGGTACCCATCCAGCTGCACGGGCTTTGCCCCCCTCGCAGCTCAGGCTCGCACGGCAGCGAGGGACATGCTCTGATCCACCCCTGCCAGCCCCACCTCCTCCTCCTTCTCCTTCTTCCTTTACTCTCGATGTGTACCAGCCTGAGGAATTACCAGCAGTGCAAAGAAATTCTGCTGTGGCTGTGCAAAGACACGAGTGTCTCCTTGCTGCTAGGCCTGTTGGGATAATCGGCAAAAAATACAGTCCCTTATCCACATCTGGAGTTTACTATTCTGCTTAGCTGAGACAATAAATGCAGGAGGCAAACTGGAGGGTGAAACTGGAATTAAAACATGCAATGCCTGGCAGTGCAATGGAAAGTAGGAATACTTTTTGGATCATCGAGTTGCATGTGCAAACACGTATGTCCTACTGACTTAAAGACTAGCAAAACAACAAAGCCTCTAATTGGAATCCTTCTTCTAGGAATACATGTGCTACATGGAAAAGACCCAGACTTATGAAGTCAGATAGTGGGTGATAATGGATTTCAGAACAACTTGGAGTTTTGAAATTGTCTGCAATAAAAGTTAACTGATAATAAGAGTCAGTGATACAAAATACTACTGCTAAAAAAAATTCCTTTGACAAGTAAGTGTCCCTTAAAGAGATCAGCTGGAATTGCTCGTTGAACACATGAAGCTTAAACTGAATCTCATGCTGGAAATGTGGAGCTAACTGAGAGAGGCTGTACAGTGAGGGGTGCCTGTGAAGACACCTTTCCAGGCAGGTTTTTGGGTCAACAAGTGTTCAAAAGCTGAGGCAAAGGTCTACAAGCAGGAAAACCCGTAGGTACATAAAGAAAACGAAACATTTTGGAAAACTTTTAAATGGACAAAATATAAAAATGCCATTGTTTTAAAGTCAACAATATCAAGAAAGAACAATCTCATTTTTGCAGAGAAAACTATTGTTTATTGCATCACTGGAGGTTACAAAGCAAAAAACCACTGTTCTTCAGGCATAAGGTAGAAGAATTTCAGGATTTGACAAGCAGTGTGTGTGAAAGAGAGGCAAACCCCACGATTACAGAATCACAGAATGATTGGAAGGGACTACAGTGGGTCATCTTGTCCAACCTTCCTGCTCAAGCAGGGTCATCCCAGAGCACATGGCACAGGATTGTGTCCAGATAGTTTTTGAATATCTCCAGTCAGGGAGAATCCACAGCCTCTGTGGGCAACCTGTTCCAATGCTCAGTCACCCTCACAGTAGAGAAGTTCTTCCTCGCATTCAGGTGGAATTTCCTGTGCGTCAGTTTCTGCCCATTGCCTTTTGTCCTATTGCTCGGCACCACTGAGAAGAGCCTGGATCTATCCTCTTGATGCCCTCCCTTCAGTTATATATAGACACAGATGAGGTCCTCTGACACAGCTGCCTCCTCGCTGGGATCCCCTGTGTCTTTGCATGTGTGTCCAGTCAGCCCTGTTGGCCTGAGCCTGATCTGATGAACCTGATTGCCAGATCTGAGGGGCATTAATAGCTGATTGAAAGAGTGAATGAAAAATGTTGTCTTAAGGCAGGGGATATGTTCTGGATTGTAAAGTATTGTTTCTGTTTATTTATGGAGGAGTGTGAACGTGTGTGGATGTACAAACACTTGCTGCATCACACCTCAGGGTGGAATTGTTAGCACGTCTTCCTTGTGCTTGTGCTGTAGTGAGGGTTGTGGGAGAAGGGTGAAGCACTACGCAGTATCTTGTTTGTTTGGCTCCTGAAAACATCACTTGACATATTGAAAACTGATCTAACCATAACTAGAAACTGAATTTGGTGACTTTGATTTTGCCAAGGCCATAAACTTTCTTTGTTCAAAGGCTTCTTGTAATATACATTACTGCTGGTCTCTCCACCACTTTGTCCTTTGATCTGCTAGAAGCAGCCAAATACTGAAACATGATACTCATGAGGATTATGCAAAGGGAATATTTACATATAGAGAATAATATTGACATTTGAATGTGTTGCACAGTACCCCCTCAAATTACACTGAGCAAGGTTATATTCAGGCTTTTTTGTTAGATTTGCGTGCTGTATGAATTACGACTGATTCTTAAAAATGCAAAGTGCATCACTAGTAAGCTCAGATGCCAAGTAATGTGTGGCTAAAATTTATAGTTATGGTTGACAGCTAATGTAAACAACTGGAAGACTGCAGAGAACCAAAATGCATTTAAAATATCTCATGCCCAGCAATTGGAAGTGCACTCAGATTTTTCTTCAGCCAGCTTGTTCCTTTGAAAACATCCCTTAAGAGTAATTTATCCTCTTTTTAATGTTAGCAATCATATGACAAAAGAGTTACATGGAAAGAAATATCTTTGGGAAGCATCTTAGCAAGTGCCTTAATTGTTAGGTAGAAATAATTTATTGTCTGACAAGGGAAGAAATATTTACAAAACACCAATATGGGTTTTTTTGGAAGACTGCTGTTATATAAATATTACAAAATTGTAAAGAAAACATTTTCAATGAGAAATATCTTTCTCTCATTTGTTCTCCTTTCTTTTCTTTTAGTTGATTAAAAAAAGGGCAAAAAACCCCTTAGGAAGTCAAGGGTTAGCAAATATACTGGTACATTTACTGACTTCTTTTTGTTTAAAGTGACAAAGGCAGAACAGAGGCTGTGCTGACCTTTATGAAAGAACAGATCCATGGGGAAAGAAGGTTTCTTTCTGGCAGACAGGAAGGTGTCCAGTTCACCATTAAAGGTAGTGAAGGAGGATGTTTAAGTCATCTGTTATCCCACTGAGTCAAATGCAACCTCGGGCTGTTGTTTCTCTAAGGCTAAAAGTGTACTTACACAGAACATCTCATTTACAGAAACTATAAAATACTCTAATGCACTCAGTTTAATCAAATAAGCTAGATGTCTGTTAGTGTTTCAAGGTAATCTTTTAGTTTAAAATATTTATTGTTTTGCTTTGTGTTTATTTTTCTCACTGTGCACACAATCCCAAATTTCACATTCTGATTATTACACTACATAAATCTCCATGTCTTCTCTACATGACAAGGCTCTCTGTTAATCATTTGTTTATGCAAAATGCATAAGTTCCAAATGCATATCTGGATATAAAAAATAGTAATAGATAATCAATATTTACTAAAGCAAAGAGTGAAAATTAGAAGTCTGATAGTATAGGTGTAATCACAGTACAGACAATAATACTATTATGTGAACCATAATACCATTATGTAAACACAGTGGTTGTACTGTAGGATAGATGGTTAACCTGTGAAATTAAGGAACCTCAGACTCAGTATGGTACATATTTATTTAGAGAAAAAGAAAATACATACCATGTAAAAAAGATATCCTGATTTTAGTGATCAGAGAAGACATCCAGAATAGTAGGTACCTGTTAGCAGCTTGTCTCTATTTCTTAGTTTTCCTTACATTGAATGTCTACACATCTTCTCTTTTGTTTGTTAAAACTTCTCTTATAAAGGCAGCCAAAACTGTTGGAATTTGTTATTATTTAAAAAGGCATCATGGCCTCATTTGTGCAGTGCTCTCATTCAGTGGAATTCAAATGAAGCTCATGAGAAACTGCAGGCAGAAGAAGGACTTTGCTATATAAGATGCAAACTCCCACTATAAGAGCTGAATCATTACAAAAATGAAATTGCAATGCCTCAATACCCAGCAGAGTGGATAATGAGCAGAATACAGTGGAAGGAAGGTAGCCCGGCTCTCCCACGCTGACTCTGTAACCTAACTAAACAGTACATTCTGCTGTGAAACTGAAGTGTGGAGTTAAAGATAACTCCAGCTAAGCAATTTAAGTTAAAGAATTTTGGTTGTTCTGATGCCGTAGAACGTTTCATGTGTCACACATCCAGGAAGGGAGCTCACTCTAGTTCACATTTGGTGACTCCCTCATGCTGTCAGATTGGGGATGGGGTAGGTGGGACACGCTGTCCTTTCCCCTGAAGTGAGGTTCCACAGCATGTGGATCTCGTGACCGACCCCATGCTGCTCCTGGTCAGGCTGAGAATGTGACAGCCAAATATTGCAGTGTGCTACGAAGTGTTGATGTTCTGATGGCTGGATAGTATCCCTAAAAGATGATAACCAGCAAGCAAGTTCTTAAACAAATCCTTTGTAGCCTTTGCCATGCGCTTTGGGCTCCCTCCAGGAACTTTCAGGACAAACTAATAATGATTATTGTTATAACAAATGGGACTTCAATACGTGCTGGTGGTGTTGATACAACTGGAAGCTTTCCAGAATTATTGGGGTTTATCTGCATGGCATGAAAGTATATGGAAACTAAATACAGGCAATAACACTGAACACAAGTCAACTAAAAATTTTAAATGAACAATTAGATAAACTTGAAATTTTAAAAGATTTCCATGGAATATGAAAAGAGTAAGGAAAACAAGCTTTTACCTAAAAGGACATAAGAAAATACAAGCCATTCCAGAATTTATAAACAATGCCTCGAGAGATTGCTTTAATATATTCAGGAATAAAAGAGGAGTAATAGGCAAAAAATATAAAAAACAATGAAAACTGAAGCTGTCTTGAGTCCATTGATGTACATATAATAAGTTTTATTAAAAAGCATGATTTTAAATACATTTACCAATAAACACTCCCTAGAAAACTCTAAGGTACACATTGATTGAATAACATTTTAGGTAGGATGATATTTGTTAGTGATTAGTGAAAACAATCTTAAGCTAAAAAGTCATCTTTACCAATGCATAAAACAGAAGGAGATAGCTGGTAAAGATGTATAAAATTACTTCATCTGTTTGTTTGGAAATTTATTTCTCTGTTTTAGATACTTACTGCAAATGAAGAAAAATATTCTAATGAAGTGAAAATAAATGATGGGTCAACTGAATCCCTGATATCAAACTCTCTTTTGAGTTCTTGACTGTGTTTGCAGGCTTAAATTATTCTTGCAGAGGTTTGAAAGTTAGGTGAATCCCAATTTTCATGCAAAATTCAGCTCAGTTGTTATTACATTAAATGCCATATAATGTGTATACATGCATTGCTACATGTTTTTTAAAAAATAATGTAACATAATACTTAGATTCAAGTGAACATTTACTTAAAAAGATTACGTAGTAATGTGAGCATGACACACTGATTTATCTGGCAGCATGAAATTAGTTTTATGCTACAGTATTTTATGTCTGTTGAACCAGAGAAAGTTATAATAGCTCAAGGGATTTTCATCTGACAGGAGTACTTTCCTGTTTGTGTTCTTAAATATTAACATCATATTTTAATTATATGTTGTGCGAGATTTTTTTTTTTACTCTTTTTGGGAGTAGTTGAAAGATGAAAGTTGAAACATGAGAAATAGTTTCATGTTATTTTAGAGTATTTATTACTCCTGATGTACTGGTTTTTTCAAAAAAGGAAATGATAAAAGTTAATTTGAATGAAAAATATTGAAAAAGGAAAGGAGAATGGTATACACACAGCATTTGCAATAATAATTTGTTCAGAATGCGTTGTGCTTGCCTGAGAACGGATTTGTCCAATTACTGAAAAATAACCTACTAAGTCTGTGATTTTAACCTTATAACTTTGCATAGTGAAAGGTAGTAGACCATGTGAAGGTCTGGTTTAGCAGAGTTTGCACAATTACTTTTTCACAATTACATTTTGCATTTTGCTTACAACATGTGGCTCAGGAGCAAGGGATTATTTCGCTTTTCAGGTGTGTGTGTCCACAACTGCATGCTGTTGATTTGGCATAAGTTTTAGCACTTCTAAAACTTTCTAGAAAGCTACTGACTTGAAAAAAAAAAAATAAAAATTGCAAGTGGAAGTATGTAATTGCATCCCCAGACTAAAATCATGGTTCAGTGCCTTCTTCTTTCTGGAGCTTTTGTCCTGAAAGGCAAAACAACAATTACTGGTGACACTGGATACTGACTGCTCCCTGTAGCGCGGAGGATGTGGGTGTGTATGCACACACAGAGTCTTTCACACTGGATCACAGCTTCTGGCAGCAGCTGGAAAATTAAATGTAATCTCTTTTGGTTTCAATTTTGTCTTATCTGTTGTGCACTGGAAAAGACTTTGGGTCACTGTACCAACGGACAGCCCCAGTCCTTATCTCCCAGGGAGATAGGAAGCAATTGCGCAGGATAAGCCAGACTATTTACTCAGCAGCACAGAGAGCTTTACCTGGAATTATGCCTTATGCACATGGAATAACTTTTTCCCCCTGCTCACCTCCTGAAGGTGATACTTTGCTAGCTGCCCACAGCAAAGCATTTGAGAATCTTACAGCAGCAGTGGGAAATCATGTGGATGCACAGTGGGACCCTTGATTGGGAAGCCATCTGGGAGAGGCATCGCTGGGGAGATGAGGGTTTCCCAGGCCTTGCTGCCTCCTGAACTGTGCTGCCCTCTCCCTACTATGACTGTCCCCCTTGCCAGAGAGTGGAGGGAGAGGCAAGGACTCACTGTATTAGCATCCTTTGCAAATCTGGAAAAATCATGACTAGTACATAAATCCAGGCACCAAGAATCAGCCCATCAGAGTAGGGAAGAGCTTGTTTTCATGTTTCTCCAGACCTTTGCACAATTGAACATTCCATCACCTTTGCTGTGATTTCCCTTTCCTTTTTATCTTAATCTTTTTATTTGTCCAGCTGTTCCACTTTTTGAACCCATGATGTTTCTGAAGTCAAAATAACAAGTGTAAAACAAAATGAGTTTGTCTATTCTAGAATATATTCAAGGTGATGAAAGGTTTGGGATTTGTTTTCGAGATGTTCATTATAGAAATTGGCTCTTGCATTAGAGAACCATGTCGTTTCAGTGGTTTCAGTCTCCAGAGCTATAGAAAAACAGTTTTCTTCTTTCCAAGGGCTGTGGAACTCAGTCGCATCCTCCAAAATTGCAGTTAAGAGAAGGTGATGTTTGGCAATGGAGTACTCATGTAAAAGACAGGTCCTAAAAATTTTTCAGCCCTCAGGAAAATTATTGTGTCATGTGAGGAGAAGTTTTCAAAATTTAGGTTGTTATTGTCAAGTATTTGACATAGAAGACCAGAATGGCACATATTTTTTTATAACAGGATGTAAACATGAATTGTTAAAAGTGGCCTGTCTGCACTCCAGTGAGCTGGAAGGTGAAAAATTAAGGCCTTTTGCTGTGACTATGGAAGATGCTTCTAGGTCCTGAATGGGAAAGAAAGCATGTAAGTGTCCCCTTTGAGCCTTTCAAACTGTATTAAAATTCCTACATTTGTCTAGAGTTTTGCTCTGTAAACCCCATGATTCATACATTTTTAGGTGGGTCTGCTTGGGAGGAGCAAGCTTCATTTAGGGCACTCCTCTCTCCATAGAGTTAAAATTGAGTCCCAGTCAGAAGAGTGTTGGCAGCACAAGTCACTTGCACAAAACCCAAGGTGTCTGGCCCACAGGTTGCTCACAGCCCTTTTTTTGGGTTCTATTAAAGAAGGTCCCACCAGCAGCTCTGTTTAGCTACACAGCTACATTCTAAATCAGTACGAGATACTGCCCCGTGCTCTACAAGAGTTATTTTATTCAATATTGGCTTCCAGTACATTTTCAGGCTCACAGGGTTGGGGATGAATATTTAACTGGTACACACTGCAGAAAATAACAATGAATTGTTGCATGTTAATTTCTACAGTGTTGGTCTTTAATTCAGACCGGACAGTCATTGTCTTAACAGTCTCAACCTAATTCTAGCCCTCAGGAAAGAAAGGGCAGTTCCAGCACTGAATAGACCATGGCTGGTGGTGCAGCCATTTTAGGAATGGTAACCACATTTATGAATATGCTGCCTTTACTTCCCAGCAGCAAATTCACTGATTGCTCCCAGAGACCTCCTGAGAAACAAGTTGCCGAGTGACTTATGATTTAGCTACAATCTGCAGAAAAGCAACTTTCAACTTTTTTTTTTTTTTTTTTTTGTGCTTTTATGCTTTTTTAAGCTTTAACTGGAGGTGTTTCAGAAGTTGTCCTATATGGCATTCCTCTGACCTTGCCTCAGGTGCTGTTTTTCCTTGAATGTCTGCTGGAAACAAGGAGCTATGACTTCCAGCATGTGCCTTCCTAAAACCTGTAACTCTCTGAGGACTGGGCAGCTTCATTTGGTACTTGAACACGTAACTATGCCTCTGATCAGCTCAGTTTCCACCCATGTTAACAGGCTGCTAGTGACCTGGCTGTCCAAGGGGGGATTTATTTCCCCCCAGAGCTACCTCCTGGAAGGGTGTGGCTGGACCCTGGGGTCAGGTCAGACAGCCTCGTGCTTCTGAAGCTGGAATCCCACCTGTGTCTGGCCACAGGGGTTTGCTGTGGGAAGTGAGCTGTCAAACTGTGATTTCATACAGTCACACAGTGGTTCAGGCTGGAAGGGACCTTGAAGTTCATCTAGTTCCAACCCTCCTTCCATGGGCCTGGAACCCATGGAACCCATTTCTCAGATGGAGGTGGGTTTGTTCTCATGTAATCAGTGTTTTTCTAGCAACTGCTGCCCAAACTTCTGTGATCTGGAGAATGCACTCATATCTGTCAATCCATTTTCAGTAAAAAAAAAACCCAAAACAGGATGGGAAACATATCCTGGCAAGGTTTCTGGCATATCTGGTTCCATGATTCAGCATTTAATAAGTAAGTAGTTATTTAAGTCTGTTTTTTCCTTTGTAAGCAATACTGGTGTTTTACTAGCAAATGGTTAACTTGTCTTTTTTTCTCTTGATTTTCAGTTGGGGCCAAGAAATTTGCATAACTATTACTATTTCTGGCATGCCTAGAGACTTTTCTGATATTGTCAAGAACAAAGTGCTTTAAAGAAATGCACAGCCAAAAACGATTGCAGATCTGTGCACACAATGTGTGATAAATTTGTCAGTAATTAATTTATTAATAAAAGTCACAATAAATAGAGGAATCCTCTTAGGATATACTACTGGAAATCCCCTAGGTATTTCAATTTCTTGAACACTTTGCTATGTGAACAGAATTTTCATTAAAATGCATGTATTTTTTGTGCTGGTAATTCAGTCTCAAAAACAAACTGTTGGTTTTTTTCCTCTGTTCACACATGCCCTGGAAGTATTTTTGGCAGCAATACCAGGATACAGACACTCCACCAGTATTTGATTCTTGGTGCTGCATGGTGTGGAATGGGGGGGTGTTTATGGTGACTTAGCGGCAGCATTGGAGCAGATGCTCTCACATCTCCCAGCTAAGGGAGAAAGTAATTCCTGCCACTCACATGGTCCCTCTGATTAAGTGCTTCTTGCTGCTTTCAGGATGACATTTGCTGCCCTGCAGTGTTCTCTAATTTGCACACACTTGTGTGCATCTCCACTTAATTTGTCTCTCCCTCACAGCACAGCCTGCTGTGTGCCATAATATGGAGGAGCAGACTTAACCTCACAGTGATCTGTTACGGCCCTGCATTTCATAGACAGAGGCCAAGGCTGTTGCTGACTCTGATAATTTTAATAACAATATACTATGGAAACATTACCTAATTTTTCAGCATTAAATTGATTGTGATTAGGACAAAAAACCCCCACATGTTGTGATTAGAATAGTCCTCAGCCTCTTTTAGCACAAACAGGGTTAAGTACTGAAGGGAACGGACATACTTTTCATTTTCTCTCATGGAAGTACAAGTGGTTACAGTGATGACTGTGTAACTCAGGAGGTGAAAAATGACCAAACAGTGATGAGCAAACACTGGCAGAAAACATAAAAGCAGACACATAATTCACATGCCAGACAGCAAGAGATAAGACACTGCATACGAATAAGTATATGTGGGTGTGAGAGCAAGCAAGTGCTGAAGAAGAGGATCTGACTGCTTCACTGAAAGTGCAATTACACAGAAAGCTCTTCTGACTGCATTTCATCAGTAGATATTACCCAGTGGCATAAAACTGGTACAAAAACCCCAAAAAGTTGTATGAAAATGGCAGGCTTGCTTCCAGGCAAAATAAATAACAATCAATTAAAAATACCAATATGTAACATCTGCCTTACAAATAGCTAGCTTTATTTCTGTTTCTTTCTCAGAATGTTTATTTTTAGCTCATTGTTTTGTTCTGATTTCAGCAGACCATTTGAACAAGACTGTGCATTCCGGATATCAATCACCTAGATATGTTGGTTGACTGAATGTACCTTAAATTAAGTAAAAATTGTGCTTCTTCCATTGATTAATATATTTCTTTTATTAATATCTGTTTAAAATAATCACTGGAAACACTACTGATATTTCTTGATTTTCATTAATACCCTATGCTGTAATAAAATATAAGCCTCTTCTTAGTCGTTTGGTGAAAGATCTTTATGGGCTGTCACTGCAGGTATGACCTGATATACAAGAAGTATTCCAGGTTCTCAGGACATTTTTGGTGGCTGCAGAGAAGAAAATGAGGATATTCCTTTCAAAACTGTGTGAAAAAGTGGACAGCACCCAAAATGAAGAGAATTTGTTCCACCAAGAAGGAGATGCACAATTTTAAATTGAATGAAACATTTTTGTTTTGTAAACTTTTCTGGTTTTATCACCAAGTTTTTAGTGTCAGGTTTTAAGGTTGATCTCTGTGGTTCTGTGGCTTGGGATCAGCCTGTAAAGGCTGTGGTGAACCTCAGCTCTCCTAAGAAGCCTTTGCCTGCTTTATCAACACTTAAGCCTAAAAGAGCCTCCGACTGTCAGAGGACCTGGACACGGGAAGGACCTCCTTCCTATCCTGTCAAATGCTGGCTGTTCCCAATTGTGTCAGGTTCAAGCTGACTGGATTTTCAGAAGTAACAAACTCAGGTTACACTTGATCCCCTTAGAAGAATTTTAGATCCAGACCAGCAAGGTTCAGTTCTCACCTCAGTCAGTCAGTACTTTTACCATTATAACATGTCTATACTGCCCTATTTGTTTCAGTACTGGCTGCTATTTCCTTGCTAATGTATTATGTTTTTTAAAGAACAGATTTTAAAGTATATATTTATTATGGATTAAGAATACTTGTTCTCCCAAAGTCACAAACAGAGTATAAGCAAAGCATTTTATATGCATGTCCCAAGCATTCCATGAAGGACAATTTACGAGTAAAATGCATAAACATTTTTCATTGTTCAGATTTCTGAGCTCTGGGTCACTTCACTAAGCTTGTAGAAGTAGCTGATTGCACTCTAGATTTGTAAAGCCAGACTGGATTTCCTGCTTGTCTGTTTACTTTAACTGCCTTTAATGATCCAGCACTTATGGCCTGATGCAGGAATACTGGGTTACAAGCCATCTAGTTTTTTATGCTTTATTCAATTACTGTGACGGTTTCACTCAGCCATTATAAAACTTGGCTGGAATTTTCTACTGTCTTTCAGAAGAAGTTGAACTCCTTCAGTGGAGGCTTCTCCACGCTTTTGCATATTTCAGGATGACCCCATATGGATATTTAGTTCCACAGCTTTCATTTGTGTATTTAAGTACCAATACAAATCAGTGCCTACTCAAATGTACTTATCTGAAGGTTTAAAAAATTATTATTATTATTACTACTACTACTACTACTACTACTACTACTACTACTGTAATACTTCCCAGCTGGTGATACTTACATTGTCTGTATCTGATTTAGCCAAATGACAAACAAATACATTCTTAAGCGACAAGCTCTACATCCAGAAGTCTCATGGCTCAGTTTTCCAAATTATATATCTGAACTATTCAATTTTTAGTAGTGTGTATAACATTAGATTTTAAAAATTATTTGTAAAGCAGGCAAAAGTGACTGAATGAAATATAAATATAGTTAATAAAAATAATCTAATTTATTCTACACAGATTGATTAATTTTAATATTGTACAGCCTGAAATATTTGTCAATTTTTCACTTAATTTTTTGTAATCTGACTAATTTCCATTATGTTTTGAGGATGGGGTTTCATTAAATATCCTTAATATTTTGATTTTGCATGATATTTGTGCAAAAATTAGATTGTCTCTTAAAGCAATGGAGTTGTAGTTCATATTCAACTGGAAAACAATGTGGGAAGTTAAATGGGAAGTGCATATTGTGTGGCCAAACTACCAGGGTAAGGGACATTTATAGCTTCATTTTCCTATCTTGCATAGGCAATGCAAGAAGGTAATTTTCTAAGTAGACTTAGACTGATGTGATTAGGTGTAGCTGCAGATGTATGTAGGAAGTGGACTTGTGTGGGGGATTGGTTATCCAGTTAAATTTCTCTCTCTGCATATGCAATATCCAGGCTGTAGGTGAGCAGGCATGTTTTGCATCTGCAAAAGGCTGTTTGAGAATCCAGGTCAGAATAAGTGAGTGAAGTCCATAATGACACCAAAATATCAGGTAAATGATATTGTGTTCTCTGTCTTTTTCTTCTTCCAGGACACTTGGCTCAATCCACTCCAAATAATTAAACACTCCCTTGGAATTATAGTATTCAGATTAGGAAACCAAAACATTTTTTGAAATTAAAAGGAAACTTGATACGATGGAATAAACAAAAGCCGTTAAACTAATTGCAAACTGGAATATATGATTGACAGTATGAAAATTACAAGTTAAATACAATTAATGACTGGAATAGTAACTATCTGATTTTACTCGCTATGCAAAGTTTAATTTCCTATCTTGTAAATAACAAACCTCATAAACAAGCCAGCAGCTAGATTGATATAATTAATCAGGTTTTATAAATATGCTGGTGCTGGGTGACCAGTTTTAAACCACGAACAGAGAAAATGTGTAGAACTGGAAATGAAAAGGATCCATCTTATTCAATATGAATGAATAGTAATATTTTTTTCTTAGTACAACAGAAAAGCCTTGTGGAGGTCACTATAGAGGAACTGCATTACAATCAGCTCCTGCAACACTCCTGTGGCCAGTGTCATGATCTCTAATGCTCTACCTGCAAAGCCTCCGATGCTGCCTCTTCAGCTGGGCACCATTTTATCAGGGAGACTGTCGACAGGGCTGCTGTATCACAGTTCTGAGAGTGTCCCCCTGGTGACTCACAATTGCCCTTACAAAAATTGTTCCACAAGGAACAAATACAAAGAGAAAAATGTTGGAGTTTTTTGGTTGATTTGGGTTTTTTTTTTACCCAAACCGAATAGTTCCAACTGTGGACTCTGGTCAGAGTGAAATTTCAGAGAGGAGCATTTGGAATGGTTGCCTTTACAAAGCCATTATGGCAGGGGGATCATAGAATCATTAGGGTGAAAAAGAACCTCAAGATCATCGAGTCCAACCATTCACCCAGCACAGCAAGACCAGCACTAAACCACATCGCAAAGTGCCACATCTACTTGTCTTTTAAATACCTCCAGGGGTAATAATATCATTGCATGGCCAATTGAAGCATCACCTGAAAAATTGCCTCACAAACTGTTAACTCTACTAATCACCGAGGTGTGGTAAAAAGAATATAGATTTCTATGATTACGATTATATTGATGTTTACATGTCAATATTCTGGTAGTCTCTGAAATCTCATATTTATTTCTAGTTATATGTTGGATAAAGCGGTGGGATTTTTTTCTCTGCTTTGGACTATTGACATGTTTTAAGAAGAAATGCATCACCAGGATTTACCATGCTGGAGCCTTGAAGGACCAAGTACCATTTGTGGGACACACAATTATGGTATTAGCAGAACAGACACCACTTATGTTTCCACATATTCCTAAAAAGCTTTTCAATAAAACATATTGTCATTGAACAAGCAAATGGCCCTAGCTTTTCTGACAGTTCTCCTTCTAGAATGCCATTATAAACTTAAGATATTGAAGTACAAGCATTTAACCTCAATGCAACAAAGTGTTGCAAGAAAAAGGTTGCAAGGCCACCAAACAAAAAAATCTCCATAGACTGATGCCTTTCATTATCAGGGAAAGCTAACTTTAGTGTGAATTCTTAATTAATACTTCAAGTCACCTGGGAGCATTTATTTCACGGTGTTTCTTCCATTCTATTTGCAACCCCTAATCCTGATCAGTGACTATATATGAAATTCAGCCCAAGCCATCTTCACCAAAAGGCCATTTAATCATTCTACTCTATTAAATATAATTTTTTAAAAGCCATACATTCCCTATAGCATACTTCCACATAAACAAAGCCCTAATAAAGTGAGAGGGGGAGAACAAAGGCAGCTGGCAAGGTTCAAGGTGCAAAGCTGATCTGCTTTCTGGTGCCTAAGGGCCTTACTGCATTCTTGTATAACTGATTTTAGGGACTCCTGTGCTAAATGTAGGGTCTGCCTACACTAAATGAATCTTAGAGTGTAATCAAAAAGACAAATATTATATGTCTCAAAATGTGAAGATTTTTTCGTCCTTGAAGACCTTTGGGGACTCTAGCAGTCTTAGGAGTCCTCTTCTCCATCTTGATAAAATCACTATTGTATCCAGCAGTGTTTGCCACTGAAACTGTGTTCCTAATATTGAAACCACAGAAGTCTGAGTAATCACCCTGTTTTATTCTTTACATTGACCAGTGTCTGTACTATGGCATCACTGAGGAAAAAGGCAACAATATTACAAAGACACTAACATAGTTTAGTTTAACTTAATCTCTGGCTTCAACCTACAGTACTTGTCAGACAAATATGTTTATATGGGACTTTACTGTTCTCAGAGTAGCCTTTGCCAGGAGTTTCAAAAATGTCTGAAACGATAATTAAAGAATCCTTAACAGTGTACTTCAGTGTTCTGATCTTTCTTCATATTCTAGAGCTTTTCTCAAAAAAATTCAGCATACCCTTCTGAAAAAGAGCTGAGAAACCAGTCACATTAAACCATATTTCTTCTCTTGTAAACTACCCCTTGGCTGTAGTTGACACTTTACTCTTTGTAAAGTGGATTTTGCAACTTTGGCTCTGAAACAGTGATCAGCATCTACGGACCTATTTTACAAAATTAATTTCAGCAAGGAAAAGAACAGCATATTTTGATTGAAAAAGACCTATTACATTCTTCCCTCCTATAAATGCAAGTTCATTTCTACAGTACACTCTCTACTTGCTCCATAAATTGTTGCTTAAAAATCTAGAGCTTTACATGTTTGAGAAAACTGCAGCAGCGCAATGCTTCTTCCTCCCCTGTTTTCCTGACTCAAAAATTCTTCCTAATCAGCTGGGCACATTGATGTGCTGTTGTACTGTACTATCTTCTGTTCCTGTTCTTCACAAGGAGCAAGAGGTTTTTTACAAATCTTTTTCCATCAGTAACTATTTTCAGCTCTTACCTGTGTGGTCCCCAAAGACAGTGAAAATATGGACTCCCTATCTCCATACCATAGTATTTTATCTACTTTTCTTTTCTTTTTTTTTAAGAAACACAGCACATCTATGCTTTCATTTTCACAAAAATGTTTGTGATATGACACAAATATTATGAGCTCAATTTTTTAAGCAGCTCACACGTACATATTCCAGTTTCTTCTGAATGCAGAAATACTTGCTTCTGCCAAACTACTCTTTCTTTGTGTAAAGAGACACTGATGCCCTCATAGAGTAATTTATCCAGCTTTCTCTCATCATTCTCACATGTTCATAACACATATACTTGCCCCAAATGCTGTTCTTGAGGTTCATCATATCTGAATTCACACATGTTGGCAATAAACTAAAATTTTACTGCTTCTGGAGACTTCCATCAGGTTTTGTGGTAATTTGCTGTGATCTTCCCTCTATAGGCATATGGAAGCACTGTGAACATGGGTCTGCAAATGGTCTATTTAATCAAATGGATTGATGGTTCATCAATTTGAACTATAGATAGGTGTAAGTATGCTAATATAAGAAAAACGATGAAAACGGTGATGTCTTTTGAAAATCTCAAAACAGTAATTTTTGTTAGACATATCTTTATTTACAAACAAAAAATGGTCTTTAAATCTTAAGGGATTAAACACTCCGAGTTTCTGCCTTTATTGATTTCAGCTATAGTCTCTCTGTCATATGCTTTGAAATACTGACCTGCAGCATTTGGAGAGTAACTGTGTCACAGAAAGAGCACTCACTGAGCCTTGATTTCCTAGAATGGCTGTAGGAAATGTCTTTCTTATTTGCACAAATAGATTTCACTATTGTGTGCACAAACTGTATCTTAATGTGACCGTAGAGGCAGCGTTCATAGTGACAATCAGTAGAGCAGTACAGAAGCATTTGGAGAGCAAATGAATGTGTGCTAAGGTCTGACACTGATGCCACATGGACTTTAGGGGAAGTTTACAGCTTTACAGGCTGTGGACCAAATATTTTAGGCTTTGGGGGAGCATGCTCTGGGAGTTCACTACAGGTTTGGTTTCATCTGAAAGAAATTTCGTGTGGGTATTTAAAGCCTGGTCTCTATGTGAACCTGACTGGTAAGTGAGGATGATCAGAAAATTCATCCCAGAGGTACACTCCTGAACTGAAGTAAGACTGAAATTCAGGACATCCAGAGCTAGTCAAGCATCCAATTGTTCTCTTCAGCATACTTGTCATATCCAAATCAGGAACATAATGAGTCACAAAAGCAAAATATTCTAAAGTCTGTTTGCTTTACTTTGCCATATGTAGCGGTTTTGAGAGGTTTTATGTTGTTTTTTATTTGGTTGTTTGTTTTTTTTTTTTAAATTACATATTCTCCAGGGTCTTGTCTTATGTAGAAGAAAAGGGAAATGCCCTAAGGGACATAGAGTGCTATTGTGATCAGCCAGATTTCTGGATGAGTGCTTTGAAAAATAGCTCTTCCTTTGCTAAAACAATGGGTATACTCCTCAGCAATATTGTGCAATCCATCAATTCTGCATAGGTTTATGGATTGAAAGGAAAGCTGGAGAGAGGGAGCAAACAGAAGAGGAGGACTCTAACTAGGCAATAAATGTTATTAAATCCCTTTAGTTCTCACAGTTTGAAATATGCAGTGTAAGATGTGTCATTTAGTCACACATGCACTGTCAGAGCACCCTCAGGGAGCACTAGTCTGGCATTCAAAGTTACCTTAGTGGTTCTGCTCTGAGACAGGAAGAAAAGGCTGAACCAGATGGGGAACTTAAAGCCTTTGCCAAATCATCACCAACTTCAGAGGGTTTTTTTGGAAGCATAGAGGAGGGGAAAACAAGGAAAAACAAGATACTTACAGAGGTGCTTTGCATGTTTTTGAAAGAATTTTGTAATGTAAATTTAGTTTGTATTTTCATTTACGGTTTATATTAACTAGGAGAGTGTTTGCTCCTACCTGGTTTCTCTTCCTTTTAGCTGAAGGAAAAGAAAATATTTTTCATACCATGTTCCTTGAATTTGAAAAAGAAAAAGCATACTATGGTTTTACTTAAATTTAATGAAGTGCCAATCAGCAAAGCATTCAGCTTTTGTCCTAGTGAGTATATGCTTCAGTCTTATCCTAAATCAAGGCAAATAAATTGTGGTGTTCAAAACACTGCATATCATTACATGTGCTTTTTTATGATAATAATAGACCTGCCCAATGACACAGTATCTTTTCTATCTTAGCACTGAATATTATGTGGGAAGTTCATAATATTGTAATTTGATGGTAACATTAACAGCATAAAACATTTTAAACTCCCTGGAATCTTTTAAAAGCCAGACAGATATCCTTTGCATACAGAGTTATTATTTTTTCTGATCTTCAGAACTTCCTAGTAGTATAAGAAAATCCAGCCAAAAAAGACCTAAAAAAAGAGCAAGTCTTGCTGTTGACACAATAAATTTGGGCTCAATCATTAGCTATCTTTTCGAGCGCTCACCTTTGCAAAGAAGGCACATTTGTCCAAGGGAATCACTGCTGAGTTTCTCAGCTCTGCTGTGGTTGGCCGCATAGGAGAAACAGAAGTTCTGAAAATGTCCTGATTTTTCCCTATAAATATCAGACCACAAGTTAGAAAGTTAGTTCTATGGAGATATGTATGTGAACCTGGGCATTCTGACTCTTTGACAGACAATACTTGAACTTCAAAGTCTACAGTGACTAATAAAAATGATTTTTGAAAAGGAGGAATCTGTCTTAATTAAAACAAATGCAATAAAAACTGAAAAGCCTAACTGCCTTCAATAGAATGTGTTGACTGGGTTAAGAATTACTGGGTTAAGAAATAATCTGCTTTTCCTGTGGCCTGTGTCCTGTGGATGACCCTGGGTCATTTTTGTTTTGTATCTGTTTTGCTAGCATTTAGTCCAATTATAACACCTCTACTTGGTTCTCCAAACACCATGGAGCAATGGCAGAAAAAAAGAAAAAAGAAGATTATAAAAGATTGATAGATAGATTGTTCCTGGCGATATATTTACAGAGGCTTTGAGATTTCACCTGAGGTCCCTCTGACTTTAAGGTACTGTTTGGTCTTCATCGTGTTCTCTCACTCCTTGACCATAAACTCACTGTGCTTTCTTAAGCTTTCAGCAGTAAATTGTACAGCAAACATGAACCCAAAGCAACGTCACTGTCTCATCTCTCCAGAATGATAGACCATATAAGATGGATGGTTCATTGTATTTTGCATGAAGTAAATTATGTCTAGTAACCTATTATCTGGAACTCTGAAGATCTTTGTCATTCATCATTAGGAAAGTAGTACAGAATTCAGATTTATTTGTGTATATTCTGTAGTTATTCTTGAGATTATAATTTTACTTCTACCATACCCCTACCAGTTTCACTAAAATATCTAGAAATTGTCTTCTATAAACTTCAGAAATTATAATCTTGATGTTTTATATCACTGCAATGCACAAACCTGCATGCTCAGTAAGATCAGAATCAAGACCTTTTTCTTCCAAAGCAAGTGAAATCTTGGTGCAAATAACACAAAGGTATAAAAATAAAAATATATACCTAAACATGTATACTTTGTCCTATTATGCATATACTATCATAGTGTCTTTCTCTTGCCAGTCCAGTCTAAAGCATGCAGGCTTCTTGCTTTCAAGCTCAGCTACCATCAGGAATATAGTCAGTTTCTGTGGCAAATTTATCATACTTATTACAAATGTTAGGAGTGAAGATGTGCACAGGAAAGAGGACTGAATTTAAAGTATGGGGCTACCTCTATTGTCAGCACACTTAGCATGGCCCATGTTTGGGCTCATGGTCTACCCAGTGTCATTTGCTGTCTTAAATTGTTAACATTTTAGACCATATCCATGCTGAAAACTCTCTGTTCAGGTACAGAAAAGAATAGCACAGGGTATGAGAAGGAAAAAAGGGTTCAGTGGTTTGGATGTAAACTATGGTATAGCTTGTGCTTCATTTACTGTAGTAGGTGCAACCCCAGTCTTTATATTCAGCCCTCTGAGTGTTGTGTGCTACTGAGGAGGAGTCAGACACGATGACATATTGACAGATGTGATTAGTTTTAGTCATAGATTTGATTGGGAAGGAGCTACAAGAAACAAGATATTAAAGTTCATAAACAGCCATTTGTAAAATCCATTAACTGTTGCTGGTTTTACTTCAGAAATACATAGCAGAGCTCTTCTGGGGAATGGAAATGCCTTCAATTTTTAACATGAGACCAGAGGACAAGTACTTTTTTTTTTTCATAATTGTAGTATACTTTTAGATTACCCACTATACTAGCTCCATCAGGATACAGCTTAACTACCTTTGTCTTAAGACAAATTGATTTGTCCACATTTTTCAGTGTTTGTGAATATGAAATAACTTCTATGAAAAAGAAAAAAAGAAATATAATTAATTTTGTATTACAAGATTGTGAGTTAGCTTGATCTTGTCAACATACACTGTACTCATAGAATCATAGAATTGTTTGAGTTGGAAGGGACCTGTAAAGGTCAGTTAATCCAAACCCCCTGCAGTGAGCAGTATGTTTGTCACTAACATAAAAATCACTAACATGCTGACTCTAACAACATGCTTTGGATCCTCTTAATTTTTGATAATTAGCAAGGTGTGTATACTTTTGTCAGTAACCAAAAAATACATGGCTTGTTTTCCTGGTTAAATTCTCTAACAGTCATAATATATATATTGAGTAAACACATTCAAAGAATATTCACAGTGCACATCGGTTTCATCAAAATTTCTCTAAGTATTTCCTAGCATAACTCTTTGATTTGTGTTCTTGATCAAGATAAAAAGCATGATAGTAAAACCCTGAATACTATTAAAATATTTTCATATGACACCAAAGAGCAGGGTTTTCTTCTCCCAACCTCATTCTCAGAAGTGGTTGAAGTATTCAGACACAAACATTTGGGGGGGGAGGAGGAAGGTATTACTCAGGTAAAAGGTGGAATAAAGAACTTTCATTTAAAACTGCTAACAATTAGAAATGTTCTAAGCAATTGGTAGCAAAGCCTTTGCATACGAAGCAGAGTTCTGTTCAAGTTTGTCATGGACAACTTTGCCTATAGATAATGAGGCATGAGACATTTTTATTTTTGTCAAATATCTCATACCAGATACTTGCTGAATTGTGTGTGTGAATAATCTCCCCCAGCAGGGTGTTTAGAAACTGCCTAGTGCTATTTGTTCTCTTGGGTATGTGACTAATTTTATTATGGATTACTTGTAATAAAAACAATTAAGCCCCAAGCTAGGGTTCTGTAGGTATGGCCAAGTACACACACACTTTGCTCATAGCGACTTGCAGTCAAGTATGAAACAGGTCCCAACAAGCCATGGGAACAATAGCAGACAGTGAAGAACAAACTGCACATGTCAATGAACATAACAGCACTAAGAATATGCTTTCATGCTGCCCTGGCTCTGTCCCTCTGCCAGTAGTTGATCTCAGTGACACAAGTCCAGACTAAGTGCATGCAACTTGGGAGTACTAAATCAATAAAGATTGTTTTAGAGGCAAATAAATCCAATGTGAGTATGTCCATCAATAGATACACAGGCATAGGTGTGTCTCAGTCACTTTCCACACTCCCCTTTGGTATGGCAGTGCTGGCAGGAGGCAGGGCAGCAGCCCCAGGTCCTCAGCTGCAAGCACAGGAGGGCGAGGCTGCCAATGCTCTGCCATCAGCAGTTCCCAGGATTTGGACATAACTCAATAACAGAGACTTGTTTATAGTTCAGACTTAGAAGTATTTATACAGGCTATCTGAAGTTGCTGAGGGTTCATTAAGTGTCCTGCAATAGCTGTTGTCACAGTGACTGCAAGTAAAATTGTCCCATGGATAGTAGTCAGACCCTCATTCCTGAAAATATTTGTATCTATGTATTCAGGTACCTTAAAATAACTTGTGCAATGAGTAAACTATAAACTTTTATATGGATAAATTAATGACCCATATGTGTTCCGTTAGTGATGTTGCAATCTGCTTGCCCTGTAATTAAGATTCAGCACAGCAGGGATTACTATTAAGAGAAATCAATTTCCTGAGGAGCGAAGACAAAATTGTTCTTTTGGCCTGTGGCCCTGATGTTACACATGAACTTTGTCCTCTTAGAAGGTTTATACTCTTCCTGACAATACCCACTCTGCTTGATCAAAGGTGACTTTCGAATTCAGTGAATAGCATCTGCTATGCAGGCTCATGATTTGTCACGTTGGGCATGCTCTTGTTCTGATAAGATCAGAATTCTTGGAAGAAATAGCAGCCATAGAGATTTGACACAACATCTGTCAAATTCTCCAAATGAAGCAAGCTTGGGGTGGACCAGAATACTGAACAGAATATCTTCAAAGCTTACTTAAGCAATACGTGCAGTGAAAAGCAGGAGTCGTTCCTGTATGGTCTTGTTTACTGTAATTCCTAGATAATTGTGATTGTACGCAGTCATGGTGACTGACCTAAGTCCTTTCAGTATCAGAACTGAAGTTAGTGTAGATCTGTAGATCAGCACAGTGCTAAGGGAAATGCTGCCAGAGATTCTTTATTCAATGAGAATAAAACTGAGCCACTTCTGCTCATTGCCACGATTGTAACCTAGAGTGAGCCAACTTACAGGTTCTGAAACTTCTTACTTCACTTTCTGCAGATGTATTTTCTTACCCAGGTCTATAAGAAAAATCAAAATAATGGGTTACTTATTTGTTTTTATTGCCTGTATCCCGGGGAGGAGGGTGTGGGGTGGATGGAAGCTTCTGCTTTCACCAGGAGTGTCTTGGCGGCTCCGAAAGACCTCTCTGGGCAGTACAGCCGGGTACTGTGCAGACAGCCTTGTTCCTACCCCAGCCGGCATCCCCCCCGGCCAGATGGCTGATGCGTTACCAGGGTTATCAGAGGGCTCAGCCGCCTGGAGTTCCAGAAGCATTTATTTCCTGAAGGGGTCCAGAGGCGAAAACGGCCAAATGGCCTTGGGAGACCCTTGTTATAGGGCCTGGCCAGGGGGCAAGGGGCACAGGGGAGGAGAGAGAGGCAGGGGGATACAGAAAGAGCAAGGGATAGGGTCAGGAGACAGGTTATCGTTTATCAATGCAGGAGAATTAACATATCCAGGTAAGGCAATTCAGGGAGAAACCATTTCGCTTTCCAAGGGGTGGTTTCATACAGCGGAGTTATCCCACCAATGTCCCGGGATGGGCTCAGGTACCCCAACACCTGTAGACCAGCAAGTTTGGGGAAAACCATCATAGAAACAGAGTATGTTTTAGGGCCAATTACAGATATAGAATAGTTTTTATGAGGGTAGGCATACTAAGCACTAGAGGCTGCCAAATACTCTATCAGGCAGTAAGATGATTTTCCACAGAATCCCAAAATGGGTAAGGTTGGAAGGGACCTGGGTCGTGTGATCCAACCTTCCTGTTCAAGCAGGATCTTCCTAGAGCAAGCTGAACAGGATTCTGTCCACACTGGTCTTGAATATCTCCAGTGAGGGAGACTCCACAACCTCTCTGGGCAGCCTGTTCCAGTGCGCGGTCACCCACACAGTAAAGTTCTTGCTCATGTTCAGGTGGAACTTCCTGTGCATCAGTTTCTGCCAGTTGCCGCTCGTCCTATTACATGGCACCACTGAGAAGAGCCTGGCTCCATCCTCTTGATACCCTCCCTTCAGATACTGATAGACATTGACGAGTTTACCTCTCAGTTGATCCTTCTCAACGCTGAACAGGCCCAACTCTCTCAACCTATTCTCTCGTAAGAGAGATGCTCTGTCGCTGCCGGCCACTGCCGGTTTTCTAGCTGCCCAGTGGCTTGAGTGCGACCCTCTGTGCTCGGCTCTCTGCCGGACCTCTGCAGCCCTCAGGTTGAGCAGCTTCTGGTCCCCTGGCAACAGCAGGAGCAGGCACAGCTCATCCAGGGGAGCTGGCAGCAGCAGGTGGAAACAAAGTTGCAGCACGGCAGTGAAGGAGTGGGAATGACTCTTTGTGAGGTAGTTCCAATCTTTATTCCCTGCCCCGGGGCACAGGAGAATGTAGCACCTCAAGGTACACACTACAAAGAGCAAAGAAATGGGGATGTGCAGAGGTTTAAAAGGGCCAAATAAAGGGGGTGGTTCAAAGGGAGGAACAGGGGAACAAACCAATAGGAAAACATTACATAACTGGGAACATCCAATGGGGGAAACCAAGGGGAGGAATACATTAACTCAACCAATCAACGGACCCCGGTAACAGAACTTTCGAGTGACTGATGAATATTAAAATAACTGCGAGGGGACGGGGAAGGAGATGGAAACTTGATGGACAAGTGTGAGTGGTGCGACATTACCCTGCCTGCCTTCCCCATCCCCCTCAGACCCACTGTCCTGAGGGGAATAGTTTGTCCACTCTACATTTTCATTAACCCACATGGGGAAGGCAGGTTGGCCGATTGTCCATTGTCCACTGTGACTGCAGCCACTGGCTGGGTCACCGCCACAATGCTCCAGTCCCCAGTCATCTTTGTAGTCCTCTGCTGGACTTGCTTCAGGAGCTCCATGTCTGTCGTACTGGGGAGCCCAGAACTGGACACAGAACTGAGTAGAGGGGCAGGATCACTCCCCTTTACCTGCTGACAATGCTCTTCCTAATGCTCCCCAGGATACCACTGGCCTTCTTGGCCACAAGGGCACTGCTGACTCATGGACAGCTTGTTGTCTGCCAAAACCCCCAGGCCTTTTTCTGCAGAGTTGCTTCCCAGCCTGTGCTGATGCGTGGGATTATTCCTGCCCAAGGTCAGGACCCTGCATTTACCTTGGTTGTACTTCGCTAAGTTCTTCTCTGACCATCTCTCCATCTTGTTGTCCAGGTCTTGCTGCATGGTTGCATGGGTATTTGTTTCTCCTCCCAGCTTTGTATCATCAACAAATTTGTTGAGGGGGCACTCCATCCCATTGTTCAAGTCATTCAAGAACAAGTTAAACTATTTTGCCTACTTTTTGTGTGATGCTTCAATCAGTTACCCCATTCCCTATGTTCAAGCCCAAACTATCATGAATTATCATTATATGTAAATTGCCATATATACACATCACCATATATATATATATAATTCATGTATAATATATATGATTTGCATGTCACTTTGGGTTTGTGAAGCATGAAAGGTCTTACAAAGTATTAACTGTTGGTGTAGTGGGTGGCCCTGGGTCTGCCAGATATATTGAGGCACTGTTCTTCATTTTGTGAAAAACTAGGAAAGCTGAGTCATAGACAGAGATGACAGGGCAATGAAATTTATAAGAGCACCTGATTTTTATTGATCCATGAATAAATCAGTCTCTGCTTTGGCCCTGGTTTAAAGACACAATAGACTGCTATGAAATTGAACAGGAAAAAATGGTTTTTTCTAAATAAAATTATACCTCTTATAGCACTCTTAAAAGGAGCAAACTGTGGTTTCCCAACCAAACCAAAACAAAGAAATCAAAGAGGTTGGGCGCATAAACAAATTTCTTGTTTACACAAAAGAAACCCTGTGATAATCTGATGAACACATAGTACACCAGTTTTTCTGCTGCCCTGTGTTAATAGAAGCACTTATCTTGTATCTTGACAGTTTGTCAATCTGGAACATGCTGTTGGCTGTGATCTCCCAGGCACATGATAAATGAAGGTATCACTGTCCTACCACTTTGCAAGGAATGTAGTTTGTGTGTTTTGGCAGCGTCCACTTTGCTTTTCTGTCTGATTTACTGAGAAATACTCTCATATTTTTAAAAAAAAAATTTATGAGGTGAGAGCCTTTCTTCCCTCTCATATTTTTTTTCCTCTCCATATCCCTTTGCTGTATTAGCTCACTGGAGAGAACAAGTAGATAAGTCTGTGTCTTGTCCATGACAGTATTTCTGTAACTCATGCTGCAAGGTACCCATTTACATCCAGGGGAAGCAAACACAGCAGTAGTGCTTTTCACTGCAAAAAGAAATAGAGGTTTGAGTGTCATGAGCAGTTCATATCACCACCTCAGTATATATCAGTGCTATTAGAGGAAAATAATACTCAGAATTTAAGCATCCTGTTGCCTAAAAAGGTTTACACTTGGGTGAAAGACCCTCACAGGCAGGTAGAGGCTGACTGTAGAGGGAGACAGAATTAGTACTTTGCCACAACCAGAATGTGTTCCTTTCCCTTTCTCATGACCTTTTGTAGCTATTGCTTTATTATTCATCACAGTTCCCAGTTATGACTGAAACATCTTGGTGAAATACATCAAAGAATATTTTATCCCAGCCATGAGCACACATCTCCTTCACACAACCTCTTCTTATGGAGGGCTTTGTTCCTTTGTCACAGAAATTGTTCATTTCCCTAGGTCTCAGGACAGTAAAAAAAACCTCTTAAAAATGGATTTTCTGTTTCCAGCTGCAATTCTGGCTGGCTTGGATGTACCAATTTTCTACTTAAAGAAGGAATATGACATTTTTGGAAGGAATTCATTCTCAGTTAAATAAGGCTTGAAAATGGGACAACCTTGCATCTCTCATCTTCTCACAGTGTGTGGTGGAAAAAGTCTTTTGCAGTCTGTGCAAGTGTCTTGCTTTGTTTGACTGACCAGTGTTGCTTATGACATATCTGTTAGCCAAAAAAAAAGCAAAATGAGTATAATTTGGGTTTGCAATTGTCCATGAAAAGCTTTACAAATATTTAATAATTAAACTCATATGAGTGCCAGAAGCAATTAGTACTACTGGATCTAGATAAGAAAGTCTGGAAGATTTCTATGCAAATGCATGCTATTGTCACTTGGTCAAAATTACCAAGACAAAGTGATGAAAGCACAATCAAAACACTGGTCTGGGCTTTATTTCAATTGCATGTTTCTAGTTTCCCTTGATGTTTTTCTTCTTATTAAAGTAAAGCAAACAAAAACTCCAAGAAAAAACCCCATGTTTTTCTAGTGAATTTTTGTTCTGATTTATAATGTGTCTTTGTAACCATTAATGATGTCTGCATTGATCTGACTTACACCTAATCACAAATACTGGATATCAATTATCTCATGAATAATTCCTTTTTGTCAGTTTAAAAAGAAGTCTCCTGTGGATAATAGCCTAGATTAACAATAGAGGAATTACAGATATCTGTAAGGTAAAATATCATTATAATACAATGAAAAACTGAAAATAAATTGTCAGTACTATTCAGCCTGAAGCACAGAAGAATTTGGGAGCACTTGCCTGAGGTGCTGCAAGTGATGAAGGGCTCAGAGAAATTATTTTCTTTTCACTTTGCCATATTTTAGTGAAACTCAGTAATATATTAAGTTAAAGGGTACTAAATTGAAGATCAATAAAAAGAATTTTACAAACCATGCATGACTGTGACTGTAGTTGGGTGTTTGTGTGCATGGGGAGAGAGAAACATAAGTTCGGCCACATTTTCTACAACACAAATAAATAAACAAACAGGTTGTGAGTGGATTTAGGACCAAATATTTCATGAATATATACTATGTTCTGATGTATTTTCTCCTTTTCACTGGCATTTAGTTTCTAAAAATCTTAGTGTATCAAATTACATGGTTTTACAGCAGCCCTTCTTGCCATATAGTACAGAAATGCAGGATAACTATGGATCTCCTTAGTAAACCCTAATGCCCATTATTTGTAATTTAAGACGTGAATTCACCATACTGCAGA
This sequence comes from Orthonyx spaldingii, assembly GCA_013397795.1. Classification (NCBI taxonomy): domain Eukaryota; kingdom Metazoa; phylum Chordata; class Aves; order Passeriformes; family Orthonychidae; genus Orthonyx; species Orthonyx spaldingii. Next base: position 545,202 of record VZTJ01000388.1, read on the forward strand.
TGAAGGGGGAACAAGAGGCTTCACTTTAATGCACATTACTAATGTATCTCATGACAGCTATAAATCATGTAACCACTAATTTGGCATCTAGACATATAGAAGGAAAAGCTTTCACAGCCAAATATTTTTCTTTGCTTTTCTTTTGTAAACAGAAGATGAAACGAAAAATTTGAACTCTTAAGAAAAACTACTCATAATTGAGCTATTCATTACTTAAGAATTTGGGCTCAGATCTTCAAAGAAATCCTTCATTTTGGGTTTTGTTGCAATATCTATCTCTTAAAATGGTTTTAGTAATTTTTTCATCACTAAAGTGTTCCATGCTTGTGAAAATCACTTCAATATTAACACAAAAGTACTTTGATCTAGAAAAGATGATTTTTCAATCACTTAGGTAGCAGCTGCCTTAAAGTTTCTAGTTCTTTTCTTTACACCAAAAGCATAGAATAGTTTAACCATTTTATCTGTCATAAGTAAAGAGCCTGAAATAGCTTTAGGTGCTTAATATGCATAAGAGAAGCATGCTTTTAAATAATGAAAAACTAATAGGAAAAGCCAAAATGAAGGTGCAGAACTCTCTAATAAATCCCTTTTTCCCCACTATGATTTGGAAGTTCATTTCAGAGGAAGAGCTGAACATAATTTCTTTCATTCCACAGCATCACAAGAGCACGGTTTGCAATGTTGGACATGGCTGTGTAAAAGGGAAGTTTAAACTCATTCTACTCAAGGGTGAGAATTCAGAGCAGGCAGTGAGCTACGAGGCAGCATGGGCACCTCTCTCAGTTTGGCACTGCTGACAATAGAAAGGCAGTTGTTAAGAGCATCAGTAATGCTCAGATCATGACAGTGAGTATCTTAGGACTTTTCATAAAATCATAGAATTGTTTAGGTTGAAAAGGATCTTTAAAATCATTGAGTCCAACTGTTAACTCAGCACTATTATCTTCACCATTAACCATGCTACAACCACACTTTTTTTGAACACTTTCAGGAATGGTGACTCAATCACTTCCAATAACCCTTCCTTTACAACTCTTATAATGAAGATTTTTTTCTTAATACCAAATATAAACCTCCTCTGACACAACTTGAGGCCTTTTCCTCTCATCCTGTCGCTTGTTACTTGGGAGAAGAGACTGACCCCGACCTCGCTACAACATCCTTTCAGGTAGTCATAGAGAGTGATAAGGTCCCGTCTGACCCTCCTTCTCTCCAGGAAAAACCCTAGATCTCTCAGCCACTCCTCATATGAATTGAGCTCCAAACCCACTAACAGCTCCATTGCCCTTCTCTGGACAAGCTCCAGCACCTCAATGTCTTTATTGTAGTGAGGGGCCCAGAACTGAACACAGGATTTGAGGGGAAACCTCACCAGTGATCAAGCAGGACCTACCTTTCATAAACCAAGGCTGGCTGGGCCTGATCCCCTGGCTGTCCTTCAAGTGCCCTGGGATGGCACTCAGGATGAGCTGCTCCATGAACCTCCCTGGCTCCAAAATCAACTGACAGGCCTGTAGTTCCTCAGACCCTCCTTCCAGCCCTTCTTGTAGATGGGTATTACATTTGCCAACTCCTTGTCAACAGTTAACCAGAACTGCTGGTAAATGATTGAAAGTGCTTCAGTGAGCACTTCACCAGCTCCGTCCGTACCCTTGGGTGGATCCCATCCATCCCCATAGACTTGCAATTGCCTAAGTGGTGTAGCAGGTACATGGCCATGTCCTCTTGGATTGTGGGGGCTTCATTCTCTTCCCCATCCCTGCATTCCAGCTCAGGGGGATGGGAACACAGAGAACAACTGGTCTTGCTATTAAAAGATTTAGGCAAAGAAGGCATTGAGCACTTCAACCTTTTCCTCATCCTTCATCACTACCTCTTCCCCCACTTCCAACAACACATGGAGTTTCTTCTTAGCCCTCCTTTTCTTGCTGATTTATTTATAGCACAACGTTTTGCTGGCTTTTACAGCAGTAGCCAGGTTGAGTTCTAGTTGGTTTTTGGCCCTTCTAGTTTTCTCCCTGCATAACCTCACCACAACCTTGTAGTCCTCCCATGTTGTCTGATCCTTCTTCCAAATGTCATACAAAATTCCCTGTTCAGCCAGACCAATCCTCTTCCTCACTGGCTCATTTTTCAGCACATGGGAACAGCCTGCTCCTGGATCTTTAGGGTTTCCTTCTTGAAGAAGGTCCAGACATCCTGGACTCCTTTGCCCTTCAGGACTGCCTCACAAGGAGCTCTGTCAAACAGTCACTTAAACAGGCCAAATTCTGCCCCCTGGAAGTCCAAAGTGGCAATTCTGCTCACCAGAAAAAAAACTCTATAACTTTGTGACCACTGGCCATCACATCACCTACCAGTCCTTCTCTGTTCACAAGAAACAGGTCCAGCAGGTGCCTCCCTCTCTAGGTTCACTCACCATCTGCATCAGGAAGTTACCTTCCACAGACTTCAGGAACCTCCTAGACTGTTTCCTTTCTGCTGTATTGTATTCCCAGCAGACATCTGGTATGCCAAAGTTCTCCAAAGAAGAAGGGCTAATGATTCTGAAACTTCTCCCAGCAGGAAATAGAAATATTAATTTCTAATAGAAATAGAATATTTCCTTTGCCACTTCATTCTGTTTGGATGGTCTATAACAGCCTCCCACTGTGAAAGCTGCCTTGTTAGTCTTTCCCCTGATTTTTATGCATAAACACTCAACACTATTGTTGCCTCAACACTAAGCTCTAGACGATTGAAACACTCCCTAAAATACAGGGCCACTCCACTACCTCTCCTTCCTTGCCTGTCCTTGCACTCCAGATGTGTGAGTCATCTCACCATGTCTCTGTGATGGCAACTATGTCATAGTTGTCATCCTGCACAAAAAAAGGTCTTACCTTTCCTAGGACTAGTGTATACTCTGTAAAATATCCCTAATTCTCTAATTAGGTCTGCTATTTTGCTGTTTTCCTCCTTCTGTTGTTTTTGCTGGTTTCACTCTGGGCATTTGGTATTCATTAGCTACGAGTGTTCTGAGGACCGAGATGTTGTATGGAGTCAGTAAACTGGCAGACCAGTTCAGTGATTCAGCTAAAAATCTTGTGTTGAAACCTAAGGCCAAACAGTCTTGCTAACCTACTCAGTAATTTCAAACATGTCTCATAGAAACTGCTATTCAGAGAACATTTACAGCTACAGATGGCTTGCAGTCAGAAATAGTTTTCCTATGAATTTCCTATCCCAAGGGATTAGTTTCATCCTGTCCTGTGCCAGCTGGGTGCAGCAAAGGACAGTTAGTTACTCACTGCTCTTTATCCTTCTAACCACTGTGTGTGGGACTCTCCTGCTTTTGTTAGCAGTGATGGAGAGTAAACAGTGTTCCTTTGGACCCCATGTCGATGTCCCTCTTTTTATACTGGATAATGGATTGGACCAGTGCCTGTTTGTGTGCTAGTGTACCTCTTTGCACTAGCTCTCACTCTGCCAGTTTTGTGGTGCCTGTAGCCAAGCAGTTATGACCCCATATTATCCAAGACACTCTAGCTTGCACTGGCCATAAATCCCACTTCTCTGGCAGTTTGCAGAATTGGGTAGTTCCAGAAAAGCTTACAGGACCAAATGGCTGTTCATCATCAGCAACACAACAAGGGCAGAGGAGGTGAATAATGCCAGTCTTCCTCCTTGACTATATATACGTGCATGCATTGAGTAGCATGGATCCACATTTTCTCCTTAGTTATCTCCAATTATCAGCTAAAGAGTCCATCAGGGAGTATGAGAGACACATTTGGCTTCAAGAACAGGCTGATGATTGCTTAAATCACAGCCTAAATGTACTTGCTTGAGAGTTTTAGCTTACTTCCTGCCATTGTCCAGTAATGAGTTGTCACACTACACAACTGTCTACACCTACCTGCCTTATCTGGTGCAGGATATCCTCCTAATCATTCTGTGCAGTCCATGTGCACTCCTTTGTCTTCATTTATTATTCTGTGGCCTGCAAACAGGTTGGAAACAACTTTAGATTTGCAAAAGTGTATTAGCTGTATTTCTGATGTTTAATGTGGGATAAAGTAACATATTTCTACATTTAATATCAATTTTTATTTTTTTTTTTTTGCTTTAAACTTACACTTGATGCAGAGCTGGGTGCTGAGCTGGGTGATGTTGATGGTGATGACATTTTATGCAACCCCCATTGAGACTTAGAGTGGAAGAAAGCAGAACAGTCTGAGTCCCCATCTCGATTCTAACTCAGGTAATTTTATAGAGAAAAAAGGAGTTGAGAGGTCTTGTCAAGAAAAAGCAATGCGCCTGTAATGGTTGCAAGGAGTTTTTAGGTGCTCTTTGCCACCTTTTCCTTCCTGAATAGCACATGTCATGAAAACTGAAATTGAGAGAACCTTTTCAAAAATTAACTATTCTTGAATATTTTTCTGAACCTGTGCTTGAGCAGTCTTTCTGTTGAATAGCAGAGGTGCCAGTTTTCATTCTATTTCACACCTTTGAATACTCTAAAGATATTTTTGTGAGAGCTCTGGTTTTGCTGTGAAGTTTTGTCCAGTGCAGAATTCTTCATAACACTTGTAATGTCCTTCTGTCTTGGACTACCTGTAAAATCCCCTGACAACTAAGGATCAGAAGGAGATTATGAGTTTCAGTTGTTAACAGCTGTCGTTTTTTGTGTATGTGAATGCTAATAACATTCCAGCCCAGTGGGTGGATGAATCTGTCCTCCCAAATTTGGCAAAGGTTTTCATTCACCTAGCACAGAAACAGAACATTCTTTTTTGCCCCTTCTTCACGAGGATGATTTTTTCATGTGGACCAACTATGTATTATTTTCACTGTGACAGTTGGAATATTTAGATCTCTAAGTAACTTATTACATCTCCAATTTTGCCAATTACTTTTTCTTTGCTTATTCATAGTCTTTGAAAGGGCTGGTTCTCATTACTGATGGATAAGTGTGCATTCCAGCTCTACATGAAATAGTTGGGTGGAGAGAACAGCTGTTGATACTTCCATAATAATTTAGAAAGTCAGTGGGTTGTAGCTACAAAATAAATGAGCCAGATTGTGCACCTTAACCACGTTGAGTTGGAATTTACTTTTAACCGGTTTTGTTCCCTTGCACAAAGAATATTACTGCATAAATAGTCCCATAAATCAATGGAAGTACTTATAGAACACAGTGCTGTTGATGGGAAGCAGGCAGAACCTCATTCTTTTCTCTGAAATTTCCACCTGCCTCTACTAAGCTAGTTTTTCTCCCCTCAGGAAAGCTACTCTGAACTATTGGAGCTGTGCTCCTGTTCAGCTGATAACAGTAGGCATTTTTTTGCAAGTGATGTGTTATATGGCAGGGATTACTGTTCTTGGCCTGTAGGCAGCTATGTTAATCCATAGTTTAGAACTACACGCTATCTCCTTCTCCTTCCCCACTGCCAGTACTAAATACAGCAAAGAATTCCTGGTGCCCTATGACCATGATTAACAGGGCATGCGTGTCTTTTGTGTCCAGATTCATTTTTTTCTCCTGTTAAAGGTGGCTGTATTTTTCCCTGAACCCTAAGGAAATATAACTTCTGCTTTGAAGAGTTAATCACTGGTCTTCCCCAAATAGCTACATTTACTGATCCATGGAAACAGAAAATAACAACAGAGAGGAAGCATTATAGAATCCTATTTTTTTGTTCCTGTATAGGAAGAAACATCCTGTGGGATTTTAATGAGTTCTTGGGCAGAGCAACCCGCAGTGCAGCACTCCTTGGTGTTCATGACAAATGGACTTCATTGCCACGCAAAATTTTATGCCTTTCTTAAACTTGTCTGCAGTTCATTTGATCGCTATTAAATTTTCCTTTCTTACCTTTCTATGTATTGCTATATTTCTAAAGAGTGTGACAGAAAGAAATGAAATAAAATAAATGAAATAACTAGTTTTGACAGAAACACAAGATTTGCATTGCTAATCTAAATTGACTGATTTCTTTGAAATGATGTTTTGGTAAGACTTGTGTTTTTATAGAAACAGGTTTACTAGAACAGAGATTCATGGCATTTAAGAACAGTTCCTAAACGGGCAGCTACTAGAGCAGTAGAACTTTTCACGATGGTGTGTAGTTACAGGCCTTGTTGCCTGAGAACAAGAGCCCTCTCTTGAAGAAGTATCATGACCTTTCCACATCAATTTGTCATTATTAACTTTATGATACACTGAGACTAGCCTTTAAGAACAAGAGGTGACAATGTCTTGTAGTTCTAAAACATTTTGTCTTGCCTACAGAAGATTAAATGGTCAAAATGATACTTTGATTATAAATATTAGAAAAAAAATCCTTAATGCTGAATCTCTGCTCTGTAATTACAAATCATTGTCTATAAAGTAGTAGAAAAAATCAAGAACAAAACTTCCAGAAATTTTATTCTATTGCCTTCAACTTCTGGTCACTGTTTTATCTGGAGTTACCTCTGTCAAAAAATTCCTTTTCTGTCAGATCTTGCTTGCTTGCCTGAGATGATTTATGGTACTATTCAACTTGATACCTGAATGGTTGTGGCAGTGTAAATGATAATATGCTAACTTTATTCCATTACTTTCATTGCTATTGATTCAGTTAGTTTTTCTTCTGTGTCGGCATAAAGATGGTCTCTTTCAATATGTGAAAACCATGTACCCATAGGAATTCATTTAATGCATCTTTCTTTTGATGACAGCATTGTAACATTTTCAGAAGCAATATCCTTTAATAAAACAAAAAGCTTCCCAACTAGTTGTACAGGGAAATATGATTCAGACTAGTTTCATTTTTTATGAGCTAGTGTATGGCCACTTTTTAAATGTAAGTTTCCACAGTTTTTATCATGTTTGATTCATAAATGTATTTCTTCACATTAGGCTACAGTGAATTACCATCAGCACATTTTACTTGTCTAGATTATAGCCTCTTAAATATAATTTATGTCCTGATAATGAAGGATTTATAGAACTCTGAAGCACTGCCCCTGAATTCAGCGTTTGTTGTCTTTATTGAATGTTTTCCTCTGTGCAAACCTGTAGCTCTCTTCTCCTATCTTATTTGTCACCTTGGTAAACCCACCTTTTAGCAGGGCAGAGTTCTACAATGGCAAATGCAGGATCCTGCCCCTGGGGAAGAATAATCGGTACAGGCTGGGGGCTGACCTGCTGGAAAACAGCTCTGTGGAGAAGGATTTGGGGATCCTGGTGGACAACAAGCTGTCCACGAGCCAGCAGTGTGTCCTTGTGTCCAAGAGGACAATGGTGTCCTGGAGTGCATTAGGAAGAGCATTGACAGCAGGTCAAAGGAGGTGATCCTGCCCCTATACTCAGTCCTGGTGAGGCCTCATCTGGAATGCTGTGTCCAGTTTTGGGCTCCTCAGCTCAAGAAACATGAGGAATTACTGGAGAGGATCCAGTGGAGGTCTGTGGAGATAATTAGAAGCACCTGTCTGATGAGAAAAGGCTGAGTGAGCTGGGACTGTTTAGATTGTAAAAGACAGAGGTCAATCAATACGTCATTTATCAATGCATGCACATATCTTAAGGGTGGATGTCAGAAGGATGGTGCCAGACTCTTTCCAGTGCACACAGGCACAAACAGAAACACAGGAAGTGCCTTCAGAATATGAGACAAAACTTCTTTACTGTGAGTGTGACAGAGCACTGGAACTGTTGGGCTGCCCAGAGAAGTTGTAGAGTCTCCTTCTCTGCAAGAATTCAAAACCTGCCTGAACATGATCCTGTGCAACGTGTTCCAATGCTTGAACAGTGACATTGAACGAGATGATCCCCAGAGGTCCCTTCCAACCCAACTCTTTTGCTATTCTGTGATTCTGCAAATCTGTTCAGAAGCTGAAATTGATCAAACACTGGCAGATTGTTTGTTGTCACTAATATAGCTCTAAAAGTTGTTTAACCACAGTAGTTGTCGCAAGAGGGGATTAACTTTTCATCCCAATGCACTGTGTATTGCCAGCAATGGTGGTGTGTTCATATCTCTGTATGGAGATATCTTTGTTTCCTGAGAAATCAGGGTGTTGGAGATGAATGCAAAATAAAACACTTGCTAATATATGCTATCAGGAGCAAAATAAGTAAAAGGTGAACAGAGAGGCAAACTCACTTCTAACAGCAGGGGACTATTATCTAGGCATGTTGTGGTGATGACATCATCTGTTACATGGTACGGGAATGACCAGGAAAAATTCTCTGCTCAGGAGCAGAGTGAGCAGGACTAGCATGGAGCTGTGACTTCCACAGGATGACAGAAGTAGCTTTGCTTTGTAAGGATGTCAAGGAATCTTGTGCATAGCATTAAGTGCTTACAGGAAGAAACGGTATTAGCAAATGTTAAAACACATCAGGACTTGCAGGAAGGCTATAAAAAATGATGAAACAAAATGGGAACAAAGAAATTACCTGCTTTGCAAAATTTTGCGTCTTATTTGTGTGAACAAACTATCTTCTTATATTCCACTCCCCCACCCCACACAAAATGTGTCACTGGTAATTTTGTATGGCTACAAGAACACAGACTTTTAAGATAGAAATGGTAGCTGGAACACATATAGCAAAAAAAAACATAGAGAGAAATTAGAGGAAGGTAGTAATATATACAAATTACAGTCAATCTATAAAAGATCAAAAGTGCATTACAATGTGATTTGTTTTGCATTCCATAATCAAAACCAATAATTCCTACTTCTACTATATTTATAATAGATATTTCTTCTTCTGTAGATTTCTGTTGCACTGGAAGTGAATTAATCTCAAACTCTATTTCTTTTAGCTTCCCCACATCTACAATTTAAGCATAAGGATATTTTATATTATTTGACATAGGTCTTATCACAGTTATAGAATTGAGAGGTTATAAAGATCATTTAAACCAACAGGGTATCCTCAATGAAAATGCAATGATAAAGCCTGTGCCTTTTTGTTTGCCTTCATTGGGAACACTAATACATTGAGTGATAATCTTTACAACTGCATCTTAGGTGTTGTTTACAATATAGATGACACTGAAATTCAGGCAGTTAATACAAATTCTTTAGAGAGTCAGAGATGCAAACAGCAAGATGAAGCAGCACAAAACCCATCAGTGCTGCTAGACTTTTTTTTTTTTTTGCTGCCTTTCTGAGTCAAGTTGATTCTCACTTGCATCAGGCTGTGAAAACATTCCAATAAAATATTTTTAAAAATTGTGATGCTTTCAGCAGTACAGCACTGGAAGGTGCCATCTGAATCTTTGCATTCAATTCCCCATGGTCACAAGTACCTTAAGAACAGAAGACATGTGAGAAGCCCCCAAATACTTTTCTGGGTATCTCCTAGGAAATAGCTGATCTCCAGCATCCACGACTTCAAAATGGTGCATTGTGAGTCAACTCTAAATAAAGATATAAATAAATTTCTCTTAGTCCTCTTAGAACTCAGGGCTCTGCTCTGTATGACTGTTGTAGTATTTTTTCTTATGTCAGATGGAAACTGTAGGGAAAATAGTATTTTCATTGGTTATTTTTATTTTAAGATTGCAATAATAATGTTCAACATTGTAGAAAGTAATGGGATCCTGTATTATGGAGCTGTGGGAAGCTGTGCCCTTCAGTTTTTCTGTTTTACAGCAGTATCATGTGTCAAAAAATACTGAGCCAAAAATATGTAAGGCCAAGAATTTTGCAGTCTGATACCTAGCCTTGTCCTAGTGGAATATTGACCCAGTAAATAGATAAGCTTTAGGAAGAGCAACTGAATATGGTCCAGGACAGGACACTCTGCTAGCCCAGAGCTTAGTGTTTTTCTCTGACAGGTAGGAGGTTTTAGTTTAGTTTGCTGCTATCTTAGCAAAAGTAGGAGAAAAGTTGCACGTCTGCTTATGAATGAACATTTGGGTTGCTGAACGACTGGTATAAAAACTGGCATCTTTCTGTCTTTGGAGCTGTAGTCAAAAAGGAGGAAGTGATTATCTCAGTGAGGAGGTCCATGCCTTCAAATCGTCAGCGGGAGAAGATGACTCCTTCCAGTCCAAAGATTTCTATTCAAAACCTGTAGAAAAGCAAGGGTCTCCAGATCCCCATCTCCTACAATGAACATCTATGTACAGTGTGCTAGCCTTTGTGGATCCCATACTAAGACTCCAGATCAATGTTAACATTTTCCAAGTCTTAACGCCAGTTTAAAAAAAATAATCTCTGCTTACTTCCAGCTAGTCATTCTTTTCACTTTACTCATTCATGTTGCATCTCTCTTCAGCTATATTTATGACACTCTCTGTATGAAAGAGTAAAAGGTTAGATTGAGAAGGAACTTCTTAGCTGAGTTTTGCCTCGAACAAGATTACCATGAACAGGAGCCACAGGAACCTGGTTCTTCTTCTGTAACAGAGAAAGCCATGAATGATGTGAGAAGATGGGGCTGGCACTGTGAAGCTGAGCCTGATTCCTGCATGAAGAACAAGAACTATTAGTAACAATAATCATGCTGGGAAAGGGAATTTTTACTTCTCTACTCACTTTTGCAGCAGTGAAGTGATCTAACTTAGCTCATTTTGTACTGAATATGTAAAGAAGCCTGGAATATCTTCTGTTGTACAAAACCCAAAAATGTTCAATATTAAGAACTTGTGACTGCATGCAGTTCCATGCAAAATGAAATCTCTACTGCATCCCATTGTCTTGACATGATGTGAATCGTGTAAGCAGGACTCTCATGTGACTTTGTGTCTGAGTGCATGTTACCATCTAAGGTCTTGTTCTGTATAATTACATTAATTTACATAGGAGAAAATAATGCTGTCATTCAAGATAAATATTTTCTTTTAAATATGTACAGAATTATAAATAAGCTAAATAAAGTTACATCTCCTATGTGGTATCTTTTTGGTGCAGGATCCATGTATTTTTAATGAACATGACTAAAGCAAAAGCAAGCATGCAATTGCACATCTTATGAGTTATGATTTAAACAGTTATAATTTCTAACTTATTTTGGAACTTGACATCTAAACACTGGATTTAGCAATTCCAATTCTGTCATCCAGTCTTTTAAATTCTTACTAACTGGAGCAAGGAAAGAAATTTGTTTTATATTGCTTTTATTTCCTTTACAGGTTATTTGCTTTATAGACTAAATTTTTCTAAGTTTCAGTTATGTCATCATTTTAGATTTCAAGTTCTAACTTCTGATATGGATAAGATAATTATGCTAGAACCTGACTGTAATGAAAAAGATGTAGGGTGATACTCCCATATGATAAATTAATATTTTGGTTTCAACTTTTAGTGCTCAGTAAAGAAAAGGTGCTGCATTATGTCTGTCACTCTGAATACCAGTCTGCAATATTTCATGTACATGTCAAATTATGCTGCACGCATGAACTCTGGGGATTAGAGGCATAGAAGAGATTTTTACAGATTCTGTTTTGCAATCCCTGATGTAAACCATTTGATTTCCTCTCTTACTGTTTGTGCTCAACTTTAAAACTGTTAGACTATGTGTTTTCTTATTCTTTTCGTGGAACAATTACCTGCAATAGGTAAACAAGGCATTTATCCTTTGTGGGAGGAATAATGCTTTCACATGTATTATAGGCATTAGTGAGTTTAACAATATTCCATACTAGTAAAGACTTGATTGAGCACACAGAACTGGATGAAGTTCTGTGTAAGCTTTATGTTTACACTTTCAGTCAGTATAATTAATTTCCTTCTGTAATGACATCTTTATCCCTTATTTGTGCTGTGTTCTATACTTGTTTTATTGTTAGGGAAAAAAGGAGGAGGAGGAGGGAGTGAGACAGACTCCGCAGTTGTTTGCCTATGTTCTTAACAATTTGCAGCCTCACTTACATCAGAGTAATGTATCAGTGTGGGAGTTAATGCTAAACTAGTTGAATAGTGAGGTAAAAATCAAAGTTTAAAATTAAAAAAGCCTTAAGGCTTTTTTTCTTGTTTTCTAAAATGAAGACAGAAAAAGAATTACGAAAACACCCTTCCATGCCACAGTTGTAATGTCAGCTCTTGATGACTTAGTTTGCAAAGATCAAAGACCAGAATGCCTTGCCACAAGACTCTGCTTAGTGAAATTCATGGCAGACTTCTGGCATGGGATCCAGGTTGAATCCATTTGTGCAAAGCAGGTACATGTGATTCTGCAGCCTGAGCTGTAACCACATTTCACATTGTCTGGGCAGCAGATTGTGAAGAGTCTGACCTTCTGTGGAGAAAAACGATAACCCTGTGTCCAGAAACTTTGCCCTCTGTACGTTGTAGGATGAGCTGTGCCCTCACAGTATTCACTTCCATTCTCAAAAAAGGATGAGGGAGCTCTTCTAACAAGCAGTCAGCACCAGCCCACTATCCAGCTGCATAGGCTTGGAGCAGACTTTGCATAACCAGATTTCCACATGTTCAGTGACCACTGCTCTGATATGTTTTTGGGTTATTATATTTTTTTAGTGGGACATTCAAAAATCTCCAGAGAGAAATACTGCTGTCACTCAGGAAGTGTGGAAATAGGAAGCTGGAACAGGCTACAAAATTCTGGCTTGGCTCTGAGAGAATATGTACATAAAGGCAATGCATTCTTGAAGACATATTTACTTTTAAAGAGTTTTACTTAGGTAAACCATAAGCTTAAAATAAAGCAAAGAAAGATTAGGATAGCAGCTGAGGATTATTCAGTTAAAATTGTATCAAAAACCTAATTCTTGACAGTCTGGTGATTTGATATTATTTTCTTCCCTGGAGTTTTCTCTTCCAAGAAAACCCCCCAAAAATCTGAAAAAAATAGCAAGATGAAGTAACAGCAGCCAACAATGTCCCCAGCAAAAATCTTTTCTTCACTGTCAGCTTGATATTGAGAAAATTATCCTTCATTTATGGTTATACTATTTGCCTTCTGTTGTTTGCGGTCACTCATTATTCCTCGTGATAGAGACAGACAAGTAGCTGATGTTTCTGCTTTTGACATTATGCCCTTACTAACATTCATCACAACATTTTCTAATACCCATGGGCTTTTTTAAATATGAAATTGGAAATGCTGAGTATTAGCTCTCCATCTAGCTAGTGTGGAGTAAGGTTACTCGCTCTGAAGGACAGACTTTAACTGGAGTTTAACCACAAAAATTTGGATGGAAAAATGGTCACTCTGAGTCCAGGATGAAATACAGATTGCATGGAATTATCAAATGCCTTTCCTAATTTTTATTCATATGCTTCTGCAAAAGCAGAACCAGAAATTTAAAGGTTTCATGAAAGAGCTTGACCTCCACCCCTTGCCCCAAAACGTCTGCTGGCAGTGAATTAAGTGCAAGAGAAACAAACAACAGAATCTTCATCCAAAAGTCTGCATGTGTGACAGAGAAATTGGAGTTCTTGTGAGAGGAAAAATAATGATATCCTTTGTTATTTGTAGAAATGAGTAGAATTTTAGTCTGATAAAGAGACATTAGACCTTATTTTTTAAAACATGTATGTTGAGAATGGTTATCTGGAAAAAACACCTACTTATGACAAAGACTTATATTTCCAAGGAAAAAAACTCTGACTCTGAAAGGATCCAGAAAATAGGGCATTTATACCCAGATAAACCCTATTTCAAACAAAACTGAGAACTGTTGACCAAAGACAACCCTTAATATGAAGGTCCCAGAATTGCTTTGAGACTGCTCTAAGATGTTGCCAGAAGTGAGTCAGTATATGCGCTATTATTAAAGTCACCACTGCAACAAACAAAATAGCATAAAGCAAGAGTATATTTTTTAAACAAGTCAGTGCAGAACTAGGTGACCTCATAGCATAGCAGATGTTAAGAAGTCATACTTGTTTACAGAGAAAACAGTGCATTTGTCAACATACAATCCCAATTCAGAATGGGCAATAAAAACAGTATTACTAAAAGGTGTATTTGTTTAGCAAAGAACAAAATGTGGCTCTCAAAATACTTAGGACCAGCTTTCATAAAGGCTTGACCTTTGATTTAGGTCCTTTGAAAATTAGCCTCTAAGTTACCCATCTAAAGTAAAAAAGAGAAATATATTACCAGATGTTTTTATGTTTGCCATAATACCCCATTCTCACTCTTTTGAAACGTAGCACATTCTGAAACCAAAACCTCTATGAAAAAAAGAATTCCTCTGTGATATAATTTAAACAGATGAAGTGAATTGGATATACTCATAAAGAGCATGAAAAAGGAATTCAGAGGAAATCTTAAGGAAGGAATCTGTCACTACACCAGAATGATTCACTTTGTTGTTGCTATTCTATACCAATTTTTAATTAATTTAAAAATGTGTGATTAGAACATAATCTGTAGGAGTGAAAACATCAATATCCATTTGCTGTTTCTACCAACAAAACTTCCAGCACTTGTCTAACTGGTACAGTTCAAATCCTGAGAACTCAAGACATTTGTAAGCTGTCTTCAATGTAAATTTATTTTTATATGAATAAAAATGGGGCATGATTATCATAAATATTTCTTGCTACGATACAAAACATAAAAGGAATAGATAAACTGTGGTTAGTGTTGACAACTTTGAGCTACTATTTACAGTAAATACATTTGTTGGTTTACCTAGTCTGTCTATACCCAGCAAAAAATACCTGAAAAACCCTGCTAGGTTTCTGCTTCTAAAGCTTGAAGAAAACAAACAAGGAGTAATCTTGGCTTCTAGTTTTATTAGTAGTTGAACATATGAGAAATGTAACTCTAAGTGACAGATTGTATTTGGATGTTCCAAAAAGACTATATCGTCAAATTAATGAGTTGAAATAACATGTGAAAAGAGTCATGTGAATAAATACAGACTGTATTTAAACTAAGTTAAATATTCCAACCATGAGGCTGTCATAGAGAAAAGAGAAAAAAAAAAGAGACAATGCTAGCTTCAATAGCTATGAGTCCTGACCTGCAAAGGCTTTCTGACTCTGAAGTCAATGCAAGTGCTTGTTTATAGGCAATGCAATTAAGCCATGATCTGCCCCAGGGCAACGGCCTGACTTTATGGGAAGGTTCCATCCTCCGTTGGTGGATTTTAAAGAATTGAAGGACACTAACAAATATTCTTCAGGAGAACAAGCACCATTGCTGGTCATACTCTAACAAAATTTGGTGAGGAGTCTGGCTACGTATAAAAAGCTTCTACCTCTTGCTGCACTTGATGCAAATGAAACCAGAACCTTCCTTTGTCAAAGATGCTCATGGCTTGAATAAATAAGTGTTTCATTGGATAAAAACTGGCTTAATGGCCCAGGCCAGAGAGTCAATGGAATTACATCCAGCTGGCAGCCAGTCACCAGTGGTGTTCCCTAGAGCTCAGTACTGGCACCAGTTCTGTTTAATGTATTATCAATGATTTGGATGAGGGGATTGAGAGCACCCTCAGTCAGTTCACAGATGACACCAAGTCTGCTGGAGAGCAAGAAGGCTCTGCAGAGGGATCTGGACAGGCTGAATCAATGGGCTGAGGGCAATGGTATGAGGTTCAACAAAGCCAGCTGCTGGGTGCTGCACAATGATCACAATAATCCCATGCAGTTCTACAGGCTTGGGAAAAGTGTCTGGGAAGCTGCCCAGTGGAAAAGGACCTGGGGTGCTGGTTGAGAGCAGCTGAATATGATCCAGCTGTGCCCAGGTGGCCAAGATGGCCAATGGCATCTTGGCCTGGGTCTGCAATAGTGTGGGCTTGATGATCTCAGAGGTCTTTTCCAACCTAATTGATTCTGTGATTCTGTGGCCAGCAGGAGGAAATGGCCTCAAGTTGCACCAGGAGAGGTTTAGATTGGATATTAGGAAAAACTCCTTCGCTGACAGGGTTGTTGAACATTGGAATAGGCTGCCCAAGGGAGCGGTTGAGTCTCCATCTCTGGAGCTGTTTAAAATACACATAGATGTGGTGCTTAGGGACATGGTTTGCTACTGGACTTGGCAGTGTTAGATTAATTGTTGTATTCGGTGATATTAGAGGCCTTTTCCAACCTAAATTCATCTGTGATTCTATATGATGGTCATTGCTGCCATCCAGCACCTCCACACAAGACAGACAGGTCATGACCTCAAGGGGTGTGAGCTTTTGTTGTCACTTTGGAAACAGCAGCCAAAGTGACTATTCTCCCTAGATAGTTATTTTCCACTAGTGCAGATATAATTTACATGCATGTTTAAACAAATATACCTATGGGCAATAGTAAGTGTGTAACAGGAAGACAACCTAAAAGTAATATCCTTATTGCAAAAGAGAAAAACACATCACCCAAACCTAATACTGCTTGATAGACTGCTCTGGTTACATTTAACAACTCCTAAGTGATTATGAATAAAGCAGTTTAAAAATAAAGTAAAAACAATGTGTTCTTAGATTTCTTAATAATTGTATTATTTTTGCAAAAATTTAATAGAGAAAGAAATTCCTAGGCAGCTCAAAAATTGAAGTGGATTTAAGAGATGTGGTACCTTTCTACAGGTCAGAGTAAATGTCATTGGCAGCATGAAAACCTTTAGAAGGGTGGAAATGCATCGTTATATAACTTCTGTCCTGTAAGGATAACACAGGAGAGAAAAATTCAAATGTAACTTCAAAAGTCATGGATGAAACATTTTAAATATCTTAACATTCTGGTGTTAATTGTGGGGTTGTTCATAATACAATGTTCTGGGCACTCCAAGTTGTTTTGCAGCTGACTCATTCGAGAAAGCTTATTCATTCATCAGAGAATTATTCAGCATGAAAATATCTCATAGTGAGCAGCCTTTTGGTGAAGCCATGGCATGCCCTGAAGGAACTTTCAGTGGTTTCCTTCCCCAGGGCAGAGGCTGTAATGTTGGTGGTGCTGGCAGCTCTGTTCAGTGCTGTGCGTGGATGATGTCCTCATGTTCATAAAAACGAAAACATCTCAATTTCCAGTTGATGGGGAAATGTGAGTTGCTCAACTTCAGTTATATAGATCCAAAGGGCTCCTGTTTCTTCTTCCATGTGCAAAAGAGCAAAGAAGGAAAGTTGGTGGGTGGAGCACATTACACTTGTCCTGGAAAGGACTAAAATGGAAGCCAGCACAGGGTTTCTGCAGACTAAGTGGAAAGCTGTGAACTTCACTATGAATTTATGAATCAAAATGTGCATTTCTTGGCCCATTATTTTACTGAAGTTGTAAAACCATGTACTTCCCCTTTCCAGGATTACATGCAAAATACAGCTGATTCAAAATCTAGATTAGTATTTCTTTTTGTAAAGGAATATAGATAAATTTACGCAAATTACCTGGATATTCCTGTTAGGTAGAAACAGATATATTTATTTTTCAGCTGGTGATATTTTAGGGAACACAGAGAGTCTCAAAACTAAGTTTTCATTTGTAGGTATGTATTGTTATTTGTGTAACTAAAAGCCTAATTATGTTGCTAGCAATTCATTTGCTGGAACACAGACAGGACGAGTTGTACTCATACTGAACATGCCTGGTTTTAAAGTCTTCTGCTGGATTGCATAACTGCAAAATTTGATAGGTCTTGAACCAAAATTAGAAAAATTGAAATGCTGTTCTCCATGCCCTCATCGCTCTTCCTCAAATCAGTAACAGATTTTCAGTTTTGTACATCTAGGAAGTAAATGTTGTGAAGTCTTTCCACATTCACAATCTGATGCCATTTAAGACTGAAATCCCTTAAAAGAATTCTGCCTCTGCTAAATCAAAATTTTGGTAATTGACTCACTGGCTGAGCCAAGTGATTTTCTCCATACTCACCATCTTGCCCATAACCAAGGTAATAAATCCAGAAATATTACTGAAATATGATAGTTGCATATTTTGTTAGAAAGCTATATACTCCAGAATCCTGAATTACTCTAATTTTTGTCATTCAAGAAACCATTCTTCCTTGTATTCTATCACACTTAACTGAAAAATATAAAACACTGGCCAGACTTTCTTACAAAAAAGAATTGAATACAGTAAAAAGCAGCTAGAATTTAAATTGCACTGTAGATTTGAGAGAAACATTTAAAATTTAGCATACTGCATCAGCTTTCTAAGACTTGGGTAACCTTATTTTAGCATTTATTTATATTAAGATTCTTAACTATTGCTTTGCTCATTGGCTCTGTAAATGGAAGTTCAGTGCTAACAGATCATTAAAATACTGTGACAGAGATGCTGGAAACGTAATCTCAAATGATGCATAAGGACAGGGAGTAGAAAGATATTTTTCATAATTTACTATTGTAAATCACATTGGTCCAAACTCGTAAAATATACAAATATTTGACAGTGCCCAAAAGCTACCTTAAGAAAGCTATCCCTAGGGTAGGCTGCAATACAGTTATATTTTTCTGCTTCAAAATCTTGAACTGATCTTTTAGTAACCTTTTTGTTGCTGTGCCACTGGATCATAAAAAAGAAAGATAGTTTTATACAGAAAGGTTCTTGCTCAACTTCTGAGACAATAAAGAAGGAGGTCATAGGTGATACTCTATTAGTGTTGCCTTGTTTATGTCATGAATCAATTTTTTTTTAAATTTCATATAAACCCACTGATTAAAAACATCAAAGCCACACAATTTAGCTTGCATTCAACTGTTTGTAATAAAATCCAGTCTTCTGCTTTCTCTAGGATTGTTCAGCTCTAACCTGAACTGAGCAAAACATTTAAGTACTTCTTTCTTATAAGGTCTATTTATTTCAGAGAACTCTATACATTTGCTTAGTTCTTTTGATCTTCATTGCACAGATGGAAACAAACCTAGATATGCATGTAGGAACATGCGCAAGCAGTTCTGCTGGAGAAGGTTTTGTGTGCCTTGGAGTCTTTGAGAACCCTTTGTCCTGTTCTCAGGGAAACAGCTGTAATACCTGCCACAGCACTCTAACTGTACTCAAATTCACCAGCTAGTTTGTTGGGTTTTTTTTAACTTCAGCAGGAGAGCAAGAGAAAATTCTGAATACTGATTCCTAAAGCAATGATATCTTTCATTTCCAGAATAAGGGGATAATGTGGATATATATATGAGAGGGGTTCTTAACTCTTATAATAGCAAAAATGCCTTCTCTGTGGTGAAAGTTTTAACACTGATCTAAAAAATCAAATACATCAGAGATTAAAATACCCACTTATTTGTTAATTTTACAAGGAAATGGCTCTCTTTTTCTTTAATAAAAATTGGTACATATCGGTAGTTCTTTTGCCTATAAATAAAAATTATATAAGCTACAAGAAGAGTTTTGATGAGAATCATGGTTAGATTTAGGCAGTTCTTTAATATAATTTTCTAACTTGCATTACAAGGACAAGACAGATATTCTCAAACAATATCTGGATGACTACCACATCCGGAGGAGATATACTGTAATCTGTGATCCTGAGACATCATCCCATGAATTATTATTTTATCACAAGCTGTTCCTTCATCCTCAGATCTAAGATAAATAAAAACTTTAATAAGGCCAATGGAACAATCAGAAGCTGCTGTTTCTGAAGATGACAATATTCTCCTGTAACACCTCCATAATCTCCCTTCCTCACTCTTGTACCTCCTGGTACAAGAGTAATGCCCACACTGTGGCCAAGTGCCACACTCAGCTTCTGAAAAGTAAGAAGAAACCTTTTCCTGGCAGCAAAGTAAAAATGCCAAATGACATGAAACTAGAGAGAAACATGGCTTTGTTTTAAAAAAGAGATATTTCTGACACTTTTTACACTGTGTACCTGCTCTACTCTTTTAAGTATCATTCACATTTACCAAAAACCCAAACTTATATGTAAGAGGCATTGGAGCAGAAGGTAACCTAAAACCCTATGGAAGTAATCCCTTCCTTGGCCCAAGTTGATAACGCTGGGGTAACCTCCATTTTTCACTGTGGACTGATGAGTACTCTGTAACACGATAGAAAATGCTGCATAGCATCACAGTCACAGATTTGGCATAACAGGATTCAAACTGAGTGGCTGTGGGGAAACTTGGCTCCTCAGAACAAAACTGCTGCAAAGTACTTCTCACCATGGTGAGTCTAGTGGCAGAGCTTGAGGAAGAAGTGAAAAGGCTAAGGAGTCTTAGGGAGAGGGAAAGAGAAATAGACTGGTGGAGTTACAGCCTTCCAACTCTGAAAGAAGCTCAGCAGGAGTCATAGAAGCCCCACCTTTTGCCATCTGGCAGAAGGAGAAGACCCAGTAGAGGGGGTAATGTAAATTAATCCCTACTAGGGGAGGTAAAATAATCCCCTCCCAACCCCCATTGCCTTCCCAGGTGCCCTTACAGAATAGGTACAAGGCCCTGGATCCAGAGGGTCAGGCACATGATGAAAATCTGTCTGGAGGGTCTCCTGCTTGTACTCTGTCTGTCAAACAGATCACAACCTCAGGTATTAAGAAGGAAAAAAGGGTAGTTGTAGTAGGTGGCTCCCTTCTGAGGGGAACTGAGGACATTGTATGTTGACCAGACCCTTCCCACAGGGAAGTCTGCTGCCTCCCTGGGGCCCGGGTATGGGATATTACCAAGACACTCCCTGAACTAATTCAGCCTTCTGATTAATACCCAGGATGCTGATTTGGAGAGTTCCTTGGGAAACACCCCTTAAAAACAAAGGGGTGCAGGAAGGATGGACATACTTAAAGAAAGAAATCTTGAAGGTGCAGAAGCAGGCTGTCCCTATGACGGAAAAGATGAGCTGGCAGTGAGTTTGAGCATAAGGGAAAACAACTTCTCCCTAACCTTTGCAGTAGGCAACTAGAGCTGCCACAGATCTGCTACCTTCTCATTACACTGAAGTCCAAAAGTGGGAGGTGGAAAGGCAGAGGAGGATTTTTTAAAATGTTTTTCAGGTTAGGATATCACATAATCAAGGCCTGGAATACAGATGGGAATTTCCAATCTGGGAGTAGTGAAAAGCCCTATGAATCTTGTACAGGCCTGATTGGCCCCCTTTCTGATTTTGGTACTGTGCTGCCAGGTTTTTGGGAGCTATTCTACACAGCAACAATAACAATAAAGCCAGAATGCAAAATTCATAAACTACAGCGTCTCCTGTATAAGGACAAGGACGAAGTCACCTTAGATGACACTCTAGGTGTTGACAGGCGGGGGATTTGATTTTTTTAAAAAATTTGGATTAAAAAAGATGTAACCAGACAACAAATGTAATGCATTACAGTAATTTTTATATTCTAAAGTGCCCTTCACTCATGGTATCTCAAATGGCTCAGAGTACAATATTCAGAGGTAAACTAAGTAAATAAATAATTTTGTTCCATCAGAGGCTTCTGGAGAACTAGATTTTCCCTGTAAAACCATGATCCTGGGAGTGGTACAAATTCTTGTTACCCAACTGCTTTCCTTAAACAGAGATGAATCCTCCCTTGAAGCACTCAGAACATTGGGCTTTTCCCTGGCCAGGCCACTATTGCAGCTTCCAGTTTTTGGAAATCTCTGGAATAGATCCAAGTTTCTGAAATTCTCTGGAATACTGTCTCTGGATAATAGAAAATTATCTGTGTGAGCACAGTCTTAAAAACTGTCCACCTTTGGGAAACACTTGCTGCTGTGCAAATAAAATTGATGCATTAAGGTATGAGGTCTAATTTTGTGTTATTTTGTGAGGGCCTTTGTTTTTGTATGGCTCATTCTACATCTGTTTGCCTGGAATGAATGACATATCTGACCCTTCTACTTTCAGCTGCAAACCAAAATCCATTTGCTGTGTTCCCATGTGTTCTCATTTGCATTTAATTTGCAATTTCTGATGAAATTTTGTGAGGCCCTGGTCTGCAGAAATCAGCACCTGGGTCACTGAGCCATAACATTGAAGGGCCATCAGTTGTGGCAGGGAGTATCTAAATCAAAATATCTTCTTTGTGCCCACTTCCCACACCTACAGCCCCTCAGGACTCAGAAGGATGCTGAGAAGGACTTGGGAATGTTGATGAATTAGAGACTGGACATGACCCAACAATGAGCACTCACAGGCCAGAAAGCCCAAACGTGTCCTGGCTGCATCAAAAGTAGCATGGGCAGCAGGGCAAGAGAGGGGATCCTGCCCCTCTGCTCTGCTCTGCTCTGCTCTGCTCTGCTCTGCGCTGCTCTGGTGAGAACCCACCTGCAGTGCTGCATCCAGCTCTGAGGTTCTCAACATAAGAAGAACATTGACCTGTTGGAGCAAGTCCAGAGGAAGGGTACCAAGATGAGAAGAGGGATGGAGCACCTCTCCTATGAGGAAAGGATTGTTCAGCCTGGAGAAGAGAAGGCTTCAGGGTGACCTACTTGAGGCTTTTCAGTACCTGAAGGGAGCCTACAAGAAATATGGAGACTTTTTACAAGGGCCTGTAATGGCAGGACAAGGGTGAAATGCTTTAAAATGGGAGGAGGTTTAGATTAGATATTAGGGAGAAACTCTTTTCCATGAGCATGGTGAGGCATTGGAACAGGTTGCCCAGAGAAATTATGGGTGCCCCAACTGTGGTAGTGTTCAAGGTCAGGTTGGATTGGGCTTTGAGCAACCTTGTCTAATAGGTGTCCCTGCCCACAGCTAGCTGTTGGATCTAAGTGATCTTTAATGACTCTTCCAACCAAAGTAATTCTATGAACCTATGATTTGATTGCATGATTCTATGATAAGGTAACCAACAGAAATGGCTTCAACACAAGTTATAGATAGAGATTAAAAGGTGGACTAGGTTTTATGTGCAAAATATCTGGGTTTTTTTCTGTTTTGTCCAACAAAAGATAGTGAATGGGCCTCAAAACGGAGGAAAAAGCAATTAATTTCTACTTAAAGCTGCTACATGTTGCTGACGAGGGATGAAGAGGTTTCATATAGAATTGAATATGACCTATCAGGAGCACGTGTAATACTCTATTACAGGAAGACATACTTTCTTTAAAGTCAATGATGTTGCATCCACTTGCCTTGTGACTGTGCTTCCAGAAATTCACTTTTACAGCTAAATCAAATGTTTGGTAAATGTGTCCAGACTGTAAACATATTGTGTTGACAAAGACAACAGAAATTTGCATCAAAGCAGTTCAATCACAAGCTGTGTGTAAAACCAGATATCTAAAGCCAATCCTTTTCCAAATTTTTAGTGTCTGGACAATGTTTGCAGCTTTCAACAGCTGGTCTTTGTTGTTTTAAAATTCTGAAGTATACCATAGTACATGGAGTAAAACACTATTATCACATTTTTCTCAGAGTTTTCTCATGTGTTGCCTTCAGCTGCTCCTATAAATGAACAATCCCATTCTACACATGTGTTTATTGATGCATTCATGTCTTGGAAGAGAAATGGGTTATAACCACAATTGTGCACCATCTGGGAAGAGTACAGCCTGGAAAAACCAGCAGCAGACTTCTTCTGCTTGCAGCTGCACAACCCAGTGAAATTTAGGCTCCCTCCTTGAAGCCGAGCTCCTCACAGCATTTGCCAGAGACTGGGCACCCTCAAGAGGGACAAAAGAAGGTCAAGGGAAGGCAGCCTACTTGCAGAGATGTGCGCATGTCTGACCTCTTTCAGAGAGCCTTCATGGTACTTGTGTGATCTCACTGTGTTAAAAATTACCAATGGAGCAGTCTAATAAAATACAGGTGTGCCAAATACTTCTCATAGCAGGTAATATGATGAAAAAGTTTGGACTTCCAAAGATTTAAAAACATGCATCAAGTCCCTAAACATAAAGTTATAAGAAACCAAAATCCAACAGTTTCTTTTTAAGAGAGCTGTAAAGCAGAAGGTCATGTTCAGAGGAGGTAACCATCAGGAGAACCAGCTTAACATCTAAGTTGTCATGGCACCTCACAGAAATGCCAACATTGTCTGAGGAGAAGCAGGGATCCTGGACTGCCCCACGAAGCCTGGTCAAGGGGCTTCCTGAGGGCTGAATGGAGGATGGGGAGCAGCACAGCAGCACAGGGCTTGTCACTGCAGCCTCAACTGCACCTTATGCTTTCTTCTTGCCTGTTACTCTTTTGCTAAGTTCACATGCCAAGAACTGTCTGAGCCTCTACTGGGTTACCAGGAAATGAATCTCACCTTTGCTGGATATTAAAAAGCCTGTCTATTGTCATGGATCTGTGTTTTGGCATCATGGTGTGGACAGGGAAGCTAAATACCATCTTCAGATGTTCTCCAGGTTGCCAAAGATGTGTTCTCACCACACAGTGAACAGACAGTACTTTATTCCTCTGCTGAAATATTCCCAAATATATTATCAGGCCTAATGTTCCCTTTTCAACTGCAAGGTCTTCTAATTATGTCTGACTTCTGCAGAAGTAAAAGACTGTAATACCTGCATTTACAATGAACCTAAACAGGTCTTGGAGAACAAAATCGACAGTCTGTTTGCACTGCCTGCATGCAAATTGTTGGGCAAACAGAGTTGTGTTGTCAGTAGCAAACCTCATCTCTAGTAACATAGAAAAAAGACAATTCTTGCATCAATCAGCTATCCCAGCTGCTCTGGGAAAAGGTAGCTGCAGCCATGCATTTCCTAAAAAATCAAAATTAAATAATGTGCTGTGAAGTCAGAGTCTGTAAGCAACCTTGCAAGATATCTGAGACACAGGTGTCAGTCAGTCCTGTTCCCCAGTCCTGGCAAAACCTTTGGATGGCTGGCATTGCCACAGGTGGCAGAGCTGTAGCCTGTGAGCCTTTGCTCTTTATCTTCAGGAGTTGCAGACCGATAGCTCATCAGAGTGCAGGGCCTCCTTTTAATAACAAACCTCCGAGGAGCTGAGGAAAACAGAAGCGATTTAATCAATGAAAGCAGCTGCTTGTTACTTGTTGTGTGGTCAGGTGTTGTGTGCCTGTTACTTGTTGTGTGGTCAGGGAGGAGGTAGAAGGTTCTTATTCTTCCCGTGGGGCTGCTCCAAGGAGTACCTTCAGAGCTTCTGACTCAGGAAGCTTCGTTCACTGCAAATCGTATTAAGTGAAGCATTGCTGCCTTTCAGCTGGGAAGGGCTGGACATCATTCAGTGTACTCTGACTATAGCCCTGATGTTTTCAAGTCTTTCTTTCCAAGAGCAGCCTGTCTGTCCGTGATGTGTGGTGCCACAGAACTCTTCACAGTACTACAAAGAGCACACTTGCCATGGGTCAGCTGAGGAATCCACCCAGTAGTATGGGGTTAGAGAACTTCTTTAAGACTTCCCATTAGGGTCTCAGTTTCTCCTTTCACCCCTCCCCTGTGTCAAATGCTTCTCTCCACCGGTCTCTGGTCTCAGGAAATGCCCTTGGTGATGCCTCTTGGCTCTACAGTGGAGACTGCACTAGGAAGTGCTTCAGCAGTGCATTGACAGCACCCGGCCAGGTAACACCACACCACTTTCTCTTTTGCATGTGTAGAACCTTGTTTATCCCCACACTTTGAGCAGCTATGCCCTGCTCCAGCACTTCAAAGAGGAGAACAAGCAGAATTACCACTGGCTGCAGTGAAGAGGGAAGCTTCCAGCCTTTCTGTGTCTGCACTGCTTGGGACAGGGCCAGGAAAGCAGCAAAAGGTTGCAAAGATTGCAGTTGGTAATTTTGTTATCAGTGGATGTTGGGGACACCTGCATAAATGCAGTCTTTATGCTATTGGTACTAACAAGATACTATTGGAGTAGAAATATGTTGCCCATCTCTACTTAGTCTTGAACGAGTGATGGATGCCAGGAATGAAGGAAGGAACAAGCGACTGTGGACCGTGCTTTATCTGTTAGAGTAACACTGCACTCACATACTTCTTAAAAATCACATGAGAGAATAGGCTAAACAGTGCAGTTCACTTCATAATTTTTCATGAAGACAGACCATACAGTTGATTTATAATTTACTGATCTTATTTTGAGCTCACCTATGTCACCCCAGAACCCAGATCACAGAAGCAAAAAAGCTTGAACTCCCATCCTCTGGGCATAACTTTCTCTAGAGGCAGTAGTCCCTATGGAAAAAAGCCTAGTTATTTTGTTGTATTTGACAGTTTTACAGCCATCATAAACAACATGAAATGACCTTACTTTGAAACATTCTGACACCTTGCCCTCTACTGCCTCAGGTCAGACTGAAGATAAGATGGAGTTCAGCATAGCTGAAGAAAACACTCATGTGACCATGCTCACAGCTTAAAAGCAGTCAGGATGGAGGGCCATTTGTTTGTTGGGGATTCTTTAAAATTGCATTTTCCAGCAAAAAATAGGTCCCTCCAGTCCATACACTTTGCTCAAGGCAGGATCAATATAAGCAAGTTGCTTTGATATTTTTGCTAATCTATGGTAAATAACTTTGTTTAGATCATGTCTTTTATTTTTTATACATATACATACATATATATATTAGATATTATACATATAAAGATAATTGAGGGGAAAAAATCAAGCTAGAATAGATTCACATAACAGTGAATTAGAAAGCCAGTCAACATCTAGCTTTGCTACATTTTTTTCTTCAAGCAAAAGTAAACTGAACGTGGCATTCTGCCTTGTATGGTGCTGTTACAGTTACAGAAAGACCTCTTTTCTTTGGACTGAAGACTTAAATATCCAGTAAAAACAGTGTTCAGTGGTCAACTCCCTTATACATATGGACTGCAATTTCAGTAATTCTCTGTGCTGCTTGTGTTGAATAAAAAGTGATACCAGGCCATGCGCTGCATACACATGGCATGTTAAAGGGCTGACGCCAGTCACATACGTAGGCAACCAGAGTGGATTTCCACAATCTCTCTGGGCAATACAACATTCTGCAGTCCCTCTTAAACTGTGACTTCTCACAGTCTCTGTACCTGAGGCAGCACAGATACTGCAGAAGACGCCGAAAGGGGGGAATAGAAAGACAATAGAGTCTAAGTTTGATTTCAAGTTCTGTGATGTAACCTAGAACCAGAAGTTTCAAAATATCAAGGTGTTGGATTTAAATAAATGTGCTGAAAGCTGCTCTGCTTGTATTCCATTTCAACGTGTCCTGAAAATACGGCAATTCTGCCACCAACTCCACTAGGAACAGAAAGTGTCACTATTAGAGCCTCTTTGTCTCTCTAATGCCACTATGAATATTTGGAGGGAGGTCATTTCTATAAAATCCATTGAAAATGTCATTAAAGGAGAGAGAGGGATTGTTTGAATATCTATGAGGATTTAATTTGTCCAAACTGTAATGTAGGGGGAATCCAAAATGTCAACTTGCAATGCTTCAGATCTATCCTTGAAATCCCAGCTTCTGAGGACATAGTTGCAATTCTCTTTATTAGGACAACTCTGCATTATAACATAATTCATTGGTAATGCTATATCCCTTGAGATCCTTGAACTTCCTTTATTTTTGTCAGAAATGTTCCAAAAATACTGAACTAATACAAAATAAAAGATGTTCCAATGTTATTCACTTTCACATTATCTATTTTAATATTTACTCTAATACCATTATTCTAACATAACACACTTCCTAATAAAATGTTTTAAAAGCAGTTGAAATTTTTAGAATTTTGTCAAGAGCATTTGTCTGTGGAAATAGCTGGAAAGGAGTAGTAATTGTGAAGCTCTTCCATTCTTCTATCATATAGACTTTGCCATCTGTAACACTGGTTTTGTAAAATTTTTATTTATCTTATTTATCTTCAGGAAAGCAAGAAATGAGTTTCTGATGTAACCATAATATAGCAACAGAGGGCAGGGGCACATTGATATAGCACCTTGTAAATGTGAGATAAATACATTTCCCGTGCTCAGAACATAGGAAGGAGGCCTAAAGTGAAATAAATCTGCAGAAGTTAAAAGTTTTCTTTCAATAACTATTTTGGAAGGATGAGTTTGGCAGTATCCTAGTCCTCAAAGAAAAGGGACAACATGACTTTCTCTCATATGGTCCGAAATCTGCCTTCAGCCCACAGAAGGGAGAACCTGAACCTACCTGATATAGTGCCCTTGAACTCCACTAGGACTGTAGGTCTGAAGGATCACCTCTGGGAGGAAGTTGTATCCACTTGCTGTCAAGCAAAAGATGCTCATACCAAAGGGCAATCAATCAGGCATAAAACACTCGGGAAAATTATGAAGATGAGGTGACAGGTGAGGAAATTTTTGGGGTCCAGGCCACTGGTAAAAAGCCAAGAGGAAAAAGCTACACATAGTTAAGAGAGGGAAAGAAACTTGTTCTTGTGAGTGAGATCAGTGAACAAATTGTGTACCATCTGCAATGCTGAGATACAAGTAACTCACAGAAAAATAGCCTGGTCTAAGGAATAAGCTTCTGAACAGATGCTGTAAGTACAGTTTTGCCACTTGTAAACAGGAATTTGCAAGGCTGAAATAATGATCTTCCATTTGGTACAAAGAGGAATAACAGCTAGGGAGGGTGGCAGTGCTGGTGCTGTCTGTGTCTGGCTGGCTACAAAAACACTGCTGGACAATGTTGAGCAGAAAGCCACATATGTCCCCCTCAGCAGGAGGAAAGCCATGGCTGTGTGGATCCCTGCAGCATTTAGTTAGAAGTGGCAAAATGAAAAGCTTCAGGCTGGATCTCTGAAACATTGCAGGAAAGTCACCGCGTACTACAGTTCAGGATCAAATAAAAAGTCACACAGGCAAGGGAAGAAAATGTTCTGTTGAAGTAAATGCTAAAACACAGAAATACATTTCACCTGGCGGCTTGTAACATTTCACTGAAGTAATTGAGTGGGCAAGTGAGTTCACAGCACAAGCTGAAAGGATGCCTACCCTGATATCTGACTTGACAGCAATAGTAGAGGCTGGATGAGTTTGCAGATCCTTGCAGAGAGACTGTAGGCACACTTATTCCTCACTCTTTCATCCTAGAGAGAAAAGGAAAGCAAACATTCAGGAAACTGAGTGACAGATAAAAGAAATGGAAGATTGCTACCTTGAGGTAGCAGATCAGCCTCTGAACAAGCATTGAACAGCTGCACATACACTTTACACAAAGCCAGATCTAGAGTGAAGAAGAAAATTAAGGGAAATAGCCCATGTTTTTTAGTGGAAGTTTGTTGGACTGCAAATAGCATTTGAGGATAATGCGTAACAGATGGTAAGTTAATGGGAAGGGAGAGAGCAATTTACAGTATATAAACTATTCTATGAAATAGCAGGGCAAAAGAAAGTGCTGAAGGGATTAGGCATAACTACTAAATCGTACAGAAAGTGAAGGAGCTGTAGCCTGCTTGAGGCAAATGAGGACCTACATCTGTTGCCTATATTCTGGGCAAAAGATAAGAGACATAGATATGCACTGAAAATAACAAGAAAAGGGGCAAAAGGGACAGAACAGTAGCACAAGCGCAAAGTCAATGTACAGAAGACCACTAAAACCTTAAGTGAAGGAGTGTTTGTAGGAGTGCTCCAGCATTCTGAATCTGAATTCCAGCAAAGGGAAAATTAGAAATCAGAAATATATAGGATGCACCTATGAGTTAAAAGCAATGAAATCTTATTTCTGTTACTTTCAAATAGCCAGTGTGAAGGAGGTAATAAGAAAAGGATAGTACTATACATACTTGTGTAGCCTTCCCTCATCAACCCCTTGATACTACGATCTTTTGACTGTTGGGCACATGCAGAACATGAAGCCATGACATTACTAAGGTGCTTGGAGCATTAGGCCATACTTGACTCTTGACAGGATCATCAGACCAGGTCCTCCACTAACCTTACCTGGAGATTCAGTGTCTTGAGGGAAAGGGAGAAGGACCTCAAGTAATGGTCTCTCACTTCCCAGCAAGGTGCTCTGAGCACCTTGGATAGGGACTCTTGCTATTAGGGCTTCTCTGTATGAATACTTGAATTCATATTTACCTGGACCAAGGAGAGCAACCATTTGTTAAGGCATTCAGTTAGAAATGAGCATTAGCAAGTGAACATTTGAATATTAAAAACCCCAGAAATACTTCTGGGGCAGCCTAGTTGAAGAATTGAGTTCTAATAAGTGAAAGTGTAAGTAGGAGTTTTGAGATGAAGTGAGCATCACTAATGCTAATGCCTGAAGACTGCAAAGGAAACCTGAGTACCACTAAACTAGAGGGATAGTGTCCACAACCTTGAGCATCCCCAAAATCCATAACTGAGCAACATCTATGCTCTGTATGCAACACATGAGGAGAATGTGTTAGGACATAAAGCTGGGAGGAGTGGCTGATACCCCAGAGTGCTGTGCTGTCCTTCAGAAGGATCTTGACAGATTGAGGAAAAGGCCATAGAGGAACCATCAGAAATTGAACAAAGGCAAATGCATGGTCCTGCACCTGGGGAGGAATAACCCCAGGCACCAGCACAGGATGGGAGCTGACCTGCTGGAAAAATTCTGTAGCAAGGACCTGGTGGACAACAAGCCATCCATGAGCCAGAAGTGTGTCCTTATGGCCAAGAAGACCAACGGTGTTCTGGGGTGCATTAGGGAGAGCATTGCCAGCAGGTTGAGGCAGGAGATCCTACCTGTCCACTCAGCCCTGGTGAGGCTGCATCTGGAGTGCTGTGTCCAGTTCTGCGCTCCTCAGGACAAGAGAGACATGGAGCTCCTGGAGAGGGCCCAGCATAGAGTGACAAAGATGGTAAGGGGACTGGAGCATCTCTCTTGTGAGGCTGAGTGAGCTGTGCCTGCTCAGTCTTGAGAAGAGACGAGTGAGAGGGGTCCTCATCAATGTCTATCAGTATCTGAAGGGAGGGTGCCAAGAGGATGGAGACAGGCTCTGTGCAGTGGTGCCAAGCAGTAGAAGAGGTGACGTGCAGAAACTGAGGCACAGGAAATTCCACCTGAGTATGGGAAAGAGCTTCTTTACTGTGCAGGTGACTGAGCACTGGAACAGGTTGCCCAGAAAGATGGTGGAGTCTCCCTCACTGGAGGTATTCAAGAACTGTCTGCACATGATCCTGTGCTGTGTGCTCTAGGATGACCCTGCTTGTGCAGGGAGGTTGGACCTGTGCTGTCCCTTCCAACCTGACCCATTCTGTGAATTATGTAGCATCTACAGAACCCAGCCTGTGGGTAATAGACAATATAGCTGATAGACTATACCAAGGAAAATACAGTTTTTAAGTATTGCATCTCTGTGTGTATCTTGCCCAGGCTGAGAGAGCAGCAACTTGAATCCAGAGCTTACATCTCTGATTCTTCCCTGAAGTACTGTTTTTTTCAGGCCATACATGAAGGAGAACAAGAAAATGACTTTTTAAAATTATGATGTGGTATCCTGCCTCACCTTCCTTTCTGCAAGACAGCATTTCAAGAGTCTGGAGAAGAATGGATACTATGAAAAAGGAATTGGATAAAACACAGAATTCTGTGGAAAAGAGGCCAGTTTTATCTAACTTTTAGAAATGCAAATAAATATCTGAGAGGCTATTTATTGGCAAAGTAAAACATGACATTAATTAAAATGACTTTAAAAGCAGCAAGAATCATGAAGTTGTAGTCAAGCTGAAAGAACAAAAAATGGAAAAAAAGCATTTAGTAAAATTAATTCCTTATGTCTGTAGTTAAGAATATCTTTTCTGCATCTGTTGTATTCTGTTCAGCAGAATTTTAGCTGAATGTAGAAGGAAACTAGTAAGTCCCAGCATGTGTTAATGGGCAACTTATATTTTAATGGGTCTGTATTCACTTCACTGCATCTACAAAACTCCTGCTAGTAGCAAGTAATATTTTGTTAGTGAGGTAGTGCAAACACATTAAAGGCCATACAGACCTGTGACAACAAAGCCTTGAGAATGACACAATTGAGATTAACAGTGTCCTATAGATTCTCTTAAAATCTAGAACTAGCTTATGCCTGCTACAGCACCAAATACAATTGCTACAGCAGTTTGAGTTACAGTGACAGTCTAAAAATAACCAAAAAATGTTTTTTATTAAAAGATCTAATTCTCGGTAGTGACCTATAACTACTCACCTGGATACTGAAACCTTTTTAGTAAGATATTTTCTCCTTTCATTCCACCACTGACAGCCCAGCAGATTAAGAGGATCCCACTTTGTCACAGAATCACAGAATCACAGGATGTGTTGGAAGGGACCCCTAAGGGTCATCAAGCCCAAATCCTGCCTCTGTACAGAACATTCCCAAGAGTCACACCATGTGCCTGAGACCATTGTCCAAGCACTTCTGTACTCTGTGAGGCTTGGTGCTGTGACCACCTCCTTGGGGAGCCTGTTCCAGTGCCCAACCACCTTTTGAGTCAAGAATCTTCTTCTAATATTCAACCGAAACCTCTCCTGACACAACTTCAGGCCATTCCCTCGTGTCCTGTCACTGGGCACCAGAGAGAAGTGTCTGTCCCTCCTCCTCACGAGCATTTTCAGTAGAATTGTTGTGAGCCGTGGATGCATGGTTGCCATTAATGTCCTAATCCAATCTGCTGAAATTTTGTACATACTGGAGACGAGCTGGAACAATATATGAAAACAAAGTACTGCTTGGAACTGAAGATTAGCTAAAAAAAGTATTTTTGCAGTTTGCTTCTATATGTCAACAGTAAAACTAGCTCAGCTGTTAAAATGCAATGCTTCCATAGAAAAGTTCACATCTCAAGTTACTAACAAAAGTCAAGATTTATTATTAAATGCCATCAGATGCATGATGTCATTTTTTAACCTGAAGCAGGCCCCCCATGCTGTAGCATGGCAATTTAGCTATAGGGTAATTGTGGATCCATTGTGAAAAAAGACTTGCAAATTTATAAAAGAAAATAAGGTGCTACCAAGTTATGATCAAAGAGTCAGAGTCTCCAAGATATATTAGGCAATTTATGTAGCAAAACTGTGGAATTTTCCCAAAATGGATAAAAAGATAAACAAGATAAAGGTTTACAGACTGTTTTTTATCTGGTGGTATTTAAGGTTAACTGAAAGTTGACTTCTAATAACAAATGAAAACTTACACCTCATTTGAAAAGAAACATGTGCTTCCTGTTCATCTCTACAAGATGCAAGAAAACAGAAGTACAGGAGGATGTATTTACCACAGGCCAACTGAAGGCTGGACAGCCTGGCATAAACAAGCTGAGGACGGGCCACTTCTCTGGGAGTGGGGCCTTCATGTGTCCTTGTTTATTGTGCCATGCAAACCTGAGGACTCAGAGACGGATGTCTAACCCCATTGTTTCTCTTATAGGTAATTTTCCCCATTTTTCTTCAATCACTCTCTTATGTTTTGCTGCATTTTGCTTCAATTGATTTTGCTTCAATCACTCTCTTATGTTTTGCTCAATATCAGATAATGCTTTAGGGTTTTGGACCTAAAACTCTTTGCATATAAAAAAGGGATCATGGTTGCCTTGTATGGTCTTCTTGGATAATAATTAGTTGGTCTGTCTTCCCTTTCAGAATAGCAGAGTACTTGAGAAAAAAAATGTCAGACACAAAAATTGAATAATGAAGTAGTCATATTAGTCTTCTTTTATATTTTGCAGAGACAAATAAATCAATATCTTATAGACCTGCATGAGAATCAGCAAATAAAACTGCCAGATAGTGAGTGCAGAAAGACTTCCCATTCATGCCATAGGTGGTTTATGACAGTAATATATTATTGATGTTCTGTCTAGCCATAAGATTCAGATACTCTCAAAAACAGCTGAGCCCAAATGTCCCATAAGTAATTTTGCTACTGTACACAGTGTCCTTGTCAGGCTTTCTGAAATACTGGCTGACCAGCAAAATGGTAGGATAAAAATATGTGTAACATGTAAATCAATCACATTCCTCCCCAATTACAAAGAAGAATTAAAATCTGAAATTTCTCAGCGATGCCACTAAATCAGTGCTTTCCTATCACTTTCTCCATCCTGAGTGAACTTCTTCTGAGGTTTTCTGGAATTTATCCTATTGCTTAGATGTCCCCATGTGCTGGTTTTACCGAACAAAACCTCCACACATCTAGTGTTCTCTGTGCTTCTTTCATTCCCTTCCACTGAGCCTCATCATAGCCGTTCTAATTTGTTGCCTTGGGCTGCTGACAATTACCACTTAAGAAATGATGTCCTGCTGTACATATTTCAATGCAGAGCAGATTGCTGAAGCACTGGTGTGAGACTGCTGCTCTGAATTCCCTACCATACAAGCACACTCGCTGCCTTGTGTGCTATGTGCAGACTTGCTGAGCAGGGAGGGCACAGTGGTGTGGAGGAGAGGGATGGGAGCAGGTAGGAAGAGGGCTCTCTCTCTGCCGCTGTTTCTCTGCCTGTCCCACAGGGCACAACTGCTGCCCCAGCCTTGCTGATTCAGCTGCATTGCCACACAGAAATCTGCAGTAAGAAATGGGGAATGCTTCAGGAAGTTACTTCCCATCTCAGCATCCAAAGCATCACAGGTGAAACTTTCTGTAGAGGATACCTCAGATCTCAGATACAAGCTATAGTGTTTGTCCCATCCTGTTCTTTCATTAAAAGGCTTTCACCACCTTAAAACTGAACTTTAAGACACACAAGTCACACAAGAGTTGTATTGTATTTTTAGTATGCAATGTTTTCTGTTTGAAGTTACGTAACCAGAAATAAACAGGTTATACAAGTTATGTATTGTAGATTACATGGATTTCAATAGCCTTGGAAAAGATGGCTATGTTATATTATACCAAAGAAATTTCTGGTAGTGCAATTCTTCATCAATGAAAAAGAAATACTTTTAATCCAATCTGATTCAATGCAAAAATTCAGTAAGAAATTGGAGAGTATTTTAAGAGCCAAGGATCGCTAGCACTAGAACATCAAACATAGGCTCAGCCCATGCTGGATATTTTAAGGAGGGTGAAGGTGGACCTTTATTATGGGAGTAAAGTATGAACAAAGTAGTGATGAAGAACAATGACTGTAAGAAAGAAATTGTAGATGACTACATAGGTGTTAGCAGCAAATAACAAAAACCTGCAAAAAAACCTTAAGCAACCAAGCAAATCTGGTTTGAGTTAGATATGATTTAACACAGCTTAAATATACTTGAAAGTAACAAATAGGTATTCCTCATTAAAGGATGATGAATCTAATAGCTTTCTAATGGAGCCAGGATATCCTCCACAGTGTTCTACAAGTGCCTGCCTAGGTTAAGTGGACAGCTGGTCCTGCAGTAATAAAGGAAACCAGAACAGTTTTCTGGTGTTTTCTTGTGATCTTGAATGCTTCTAGTGTTCAATAGGATCTGGAGATACTTACCTGAAACCCCAGGTTGAAACTCCCCAGTAACACAACTTCCTAAA
The DNA here is from genome assembly GCA_013397795.1 of Orthonyx spaldingii. Taxonomy (NCBI): domain Eukaryota; kingdom Metazoa; phylum Chordata; class Aves; order Passeriformes; family Orthonychidae; genus Orthonyx; species Orthonyx spaldingii. The sequence continues at coordinate 580,373 of VZTJ01000388.1, forward strand.
AAAATCAGTAATAAACTATTTATCAAGAGGTACTTTTAAAATTTTGCTGTGCTTACATTTATTTTTCACATGCTTTTGAGTTTTTAAAATTCTTCTTTAAAAAAAATCAGTCTTGAAATAAATCTGTCATGACTGAATTCAGAAATCAAAAATTGAATAAATAAATTTGTACCCTTCCCAGTCTGTCAGTGGGACTATTTTCCTTGAAGATCTTCTCAATGCTTATATATTCCACTTGCGATTTGTTTGAAGAATAACTTCTAAATTGTTTTTTCCCTTTCTATATGAAATTATTATGATAAGTTAGACTGGATCTAAATCAGAATCACTAGAGAATCAGTATAATTTCTTTTACTGGTTTCAACCAAAATACAAGTTTTTGTGTATGGCTTTCTTTTGTTGTCCTTTGGCAATATTTTGAAGAAAATTGTGTGAGAAGATCGTCTAAGGATTTTTCCCATAGTTAACACGAAAGGAAATTAAAAAGTTATGACACAATTATGCAAAAACTATAAAACTGTAAACATGTTATTGCCTGTAGCGTTGAACATAAAGTGATATGGTTCATGGTGCAAGAAGTAAGACATAAATTTTCTGTAAGTAAGAAATTAAAGCATTCTGTGGATAGATTTACATAAGTATTTTGGGTTCAATTGGTGCATTTTTAAGCAAATTGGCTTACAGCACACAACAGTATTTGATAGCAAAAGCTGTATTCCTCTTGATAGAAAATTAATTCAAAAAACATACTACAGGTACCTAATTGACTCTGGATGCTACTTTAGTCCCTCTAAAATAAAGCCCCTAAAATATGTTTTAAGTGGATATATGCAGCAACCAAAATTTTCACATTAGAGATCTGCTTCTACTGTCCTGGACTGATAATTAATGTATAATAATAAATACCAAAGCAGGGGCTATTTGTTTTGGTAACTTAAAAGAAAATGTTGTCCTTCACTGTCTGAAAATCAAATTATTTCTGAGTTTGGTTTTTTAATTTGGCAGTTGCTATGGTGCCCACACTCCTCTTACACTTCTCTCTTTCCGGATTCACAAGTTTCAGTTATTCATTGAAGAGCTGTGTGCTGGTGAAGCCTGGCAGCCGGGCGCTGGAGGGAACACCTGGGGCACCAGGAGATGCATCCTACAGATTGCTCTCTGCTGCTGGGTTGTGTTCTGCTCTCAGGCAGTCTTCCATGATCTTGGGAACTTGATCCTCAAGGGGCGTGGAACGTCCGCCATGGAGAAATGGGATGAATCTGGTACAGAAGCAGTGTAATGATTCTTGCTATCCCTATGTTAGTTTCCTCTCCTTGCCTTTTAAGGGGAGAAATAGGGGGTGAGTGTGCCTGTATGAGAGGTTCCTATACTCTCCCAAGAGACTTGAGCAAAAAAGGATCCCATCTTAAGTGCCTATAAAATAATGTGTGCTTCCTGGGAAAGTGCTAGGGAGTGGAATAAAAATCCTGTGAAAACACAGAATGGGACAATTAGGATTATGAAGATGTGGTAGGTAGCTCACAAATGGACCACTGCAATAGATAAGCAGAAGCTCTTTGGGAAAGACAGGCTGTGAAGATGAGACCTGGGGGATTGTTACAGATTGCACAAGTAATAATGGGAGAAGGTGGGGAAACCTTTAATAACTTGAAGGATCCCCTCAGTTGAAAGCTCTGGTTATCATGGGGGACTTTAATCACTCCAATATCTGCTAGGAGAGCAACAAAGCAGGGCATAAGTGATGATTATTTTGTGTAGCTGTGAGACAGACTGACAGAGAAGGATGTTCTGCAGATCCTGTTACTCATAAACAATGAAAAACTCATTCTCCAACCAATGACAGTCATTGGGAGCTATGACAGCAGTGACCATAAGCTGAATTTAAGCACCTAAGGGAAATAAAGAAGACGAGCAGCAAAGATACCAGGTTTCAGGGGACAATCTTGGCTACTTCAGTACCTTGGTAGGCAGGATCCCTTAAGAGACTGTCTGAAAGGGCAAAGAAAGCAAGAGATAGATTGTCAAGGACAATCTCCTCAAGGAATAACAGTGATTAAATGGATAAGCAGACAGGCAGATTTCATAGGAGGCCAACTTGACTCAACAGATTACTCTTGAGCTCAGAAGCAGAAAGGAAGAATATGGAAATGGAATAGACAACCAAGGACAAACATGAAAAAATTATCTGGGCATGGATGGAAGGAGTAAAGAACACAGGAAAGGCTGAGGTGCTAGTGTTTCCTTTGCCCTAATCCTTACTGGTATAGTACGTTCTTCCTGAAGAAAGAAGTACTACCCACTTCAGGGGCAATCAGATTGGTGACCACTTTGATCAGCTGGATACGCACAAGTCCATGGGATCAAATGCTGAGGCATCTCAGAGATGATGCAGCAAAACTGTGGTCTGTTAGGCTTAGAAAAGGTGTGATGACTTGGTGGGTTTCCAGTAACTGGGAAAACAAAGCAAACACCATTCCCACCTTTGAAAAATACAAGGAAAATCTGGGAAAATGCAGGCTGGTCAGCCTCACCTCTATCCCTAGAAAGACCTGAGACACATAAATAAAAGCAAAAGAGCTGAACCAGAGGGTAAATCACGACTGAACATCCTGACTGACTTCTATCATGGCTGATTCACTGCAAGAGAGGACAGGAATGTGTCTTGTGGTACCTCAAATACAGAAGGGTTTTAAGCACAAACACTCCTGCTAATAGCTAATGTGAGGCATGATGGCCTAATTGGATAGTTTGTAAGGTGTGTGGAAGACATGACTTGGCTCCTGGATTCAGAGAGCCGTGGTCAATGGCACTCAGTTACAAGTGCCTGTCTTCATCTATCAGTATCTTCAGGAGCAATCCTGTTGAATATCTTCATCATCTCCCCTGCACATTCACCAAAAATATAGATGTCACAGAATTGGGATGGATGAGAGAATTGTTGTTATTGATATACTCGAAGCAAAAGGCTGTCATTCACAGGGAGCTTGACAGAAACATCCTGAACTTCAGCAAAGATGAACACAAAGTCCTGCACTGTTAACAAACAGCCTCAGATGCCTATTGAACAAACTGAACATGTTCCAGTGTGCCCCTTTGGCATAAATGGCGGCTTGCATGTTTGTGTAGCAAAAGCATAACTGAGAGCTTGAGGGATGTGTTTATTTCCCTCTGCTCAGCACTGGAGAGATCCCACCTGAAATGCTGTGTCCAGGTTTGGGCTACCCCAGACACACAAAACAAGGTCAACAGGCTGGAAGGAAGCCCAGTAGAAGACCAGGAAGGATGGGTAGAGATTGGAGAGCACAAAATACAAGGAGAGGTTGAGGAAATAGAGATCGTTCAGTCAAGAACAGAGAAGTCTTCCTCTTGCTCTATTCCACTGTCCAAACAGGACAGAATAGAAAATGAACTTATTTTCAGATATGTGTGGGGAATCAAGAAGAGGCAATGGCTACACATTGTTAATATGGGATATTGCAGTAGGCTTATGCTGTGATGTGAGAGCCCTTGGAGAAATTACCCTTGGAGGTTTATGAACCTTGCAAATTTCAAAATGTGACTTCGTGAGGCCCTGTGTACCCTGAAACAATTCTGAAGTTTTCCTTGCATTGAGTGGGGAGCTGGAGTGGATAAGCTCCAGAGGTCCCTTCCAACAAACATTTCTTATGATTCTATGCGTCTTCTGAATCAATCTGGTCCTGATTTCTAGCTGACTGTTGTAACATCTTGAAAATGTAGAGTATTTTGGCTGTGGAGGGTCCAAAAGTTGTTCTTACCTTTTTTATTAAATAGATATTGGATTATTCTTGTGTGAAGTAGGAACATTTTTGTATATGTGGAACTTAATGTGGACCATAAGACTGCTTCATCTCCACATCTTTAAAATATATGCAACATGTAGTACATCTTCAGCAAACCACGTGATCATGATGACAAAAAGTCACTCCTAATGAACCTGACCCATGTTGTAAATATTTGGAGTTTTTAAGCCTTTTTTTCCCCTGAAATCAGATTTTTTTTTTACTTTGTGAAAAACTCAGAAATTATTTTCCTGTGTAGATAGAAAAATCACTGCTACTGCCTCTCTGTGATATTCTAAAATCTAAAATCTTCCTCTTTATGTAAGAAAATGGTATAATAAATTGGTACTGTGCTGAAGCCGGATACATTCTTGTTTATCAAGAGCTTTTCTATGAACTGGTTACACTGTACTCCAACAGCTGTAACACATGAAATCTAGCTTCCAATTTTACCTTGAGAAATGTTTGTCTTACCTTTAAATTTGTACAATCTCAACTTCTATTGAATTTGTACCACAGAAGACATTTCTGGGGTTGTAGGGGTTTTTAAGAGAACCTTTTAAATATTCTACTTCAGATGTCTGGGAAACATTTTTGATTTTTAAGTTCAGGTGGCCTATTTTGTACTTGAAAAATCATTCTTTGTTACAACTAAAAAGGTAGAAGAGTTGCAGCTTCCTTCACATTACTGAAAGCTTGTATGATTTTAAATGAATCACTGGTCACTTTTTCTGCAGTCACAGAAAGTGGCCTTGTGAAACAGTCACATGTTTTTTCCTGCCTGTGTTTCATTTTATTAATGTTTGGCAAAGGATATGGTATTTGAGTAGTGTGGGTTTAAAGTGTGCCTTCATAATTGTAGTCTTATTGCCTTTTACCATTTATGGTGAACATTTATGAAAAAAACCCACCTCAGCAGGTACTTCTGAGAGCTGATGATGTAAATAGATGTAGTTCCAGGACAGCACTGGGACTAGGGCTGAGCACGGGTAGCTACTGCCCTGTTGAATGCAATGGTGCTGCTACCTTTGTATATTGCCATGTATACTCCCTATAAGCATGGCAATTTGTCGCAAATTCCAGAAGATATTGATGGACTATAAATCCACTAATGAAATATTCAGTCTTCAAGTGTAATTCCAGAGTCAGTTTGGAGACATACCTGCAACTGATGGGGTAAAGAGAGTAACTGATGGGGTTCTGTGTCATATTTTCCAATGCTAAGATAAGATATTTGGCAGGAGTTCCTTGGCTGTGTGACAAGCTGACAATAATTTTCAATATCCTGCTAATACCTCTTTTCCATCTGATGCCAACAGATGCTCTGGGTAACTTCCTGCTAACTGAAGATTCATCTTGGGAAAAGTTCTTGCTAAAAAAAGCCCAAGCATGTAAAGTTTGTCAGGAAAGAAGGTGGGGGAAGCAGAAAGAAGTTGAGTACCAGAGGCCAAAGCTGAATAGTAGCTGTTGGATGGAGGAAGCTCAGAAGTGGATTCCTGCACTAGGAGTTGATGTTGAGATTGCTCAGATTTCAACAGTGGCAATGGAGATAAAGTGTGCTGACAGCATCACTGGAAGCATTCGCTGTAGAATAGAGGAATTTCCTCATGGAAAGGGTGTCAAACATTGTAATGGACTGCCCAGAGAGGTGGTGGAGTCACCACCCCTGGAGGTGTTTAAGGAAAGACTGGATGTGGCACTCAGTGCCATGGTCTAGTTGACATGGTGGTGTTTGGTCAAAGGTTGGACTCGATGATCTCAGAGGCCTTTTTCAATTTGATTGATTTTGTGATTCTGTGATTCTGTGAAAGGATTTACATTGCTCACTGCATAAGGAAAACTTGGAGAAAGCTTACAGCCTTACATAGAAACACATGCTTTTTCCACAACAGGTAGACACCACTTCTTATCTAGAGATAGATAACATTTATTCTCTTTGTGGCACTGAAAATTTACACAGTGATTTACTCATTTTCTCTGTGAATAAGATGCTTTTTATATTTAGAGAGTGTTTTCCTTTCAATTAAATCTGAATTTCGTTGTCAGAAAAATTACCCTTAATAGTTATTAAAACTAAACTGAGTGGAATTAAAACCTTGCAGACCTTCCAGCTGGTATTTTATCCATTTTATATTTCAAGCAAAGAGGAGTAACCAGCATAGTTTGAGAAATCATTCCTCTTGCTTGATCAATAGCCTATGTATAAAACTTTCCAACAGACAGAAAGTTCTTGGAGTATAATTCTTCAACACTGTTAATCTTCCAAATTAAACTCCACCTATACACAGATGTCTCATCCCCTGGAGCACTATTTATCACAATAGAACTTAAATATAGGCTTGGCTTACAACAGGCCCATAAATTGAACTGTCTGTTAAGATACTTTATGTCCCATTGGTTATGAACCTGTTCACAATCTTGCCTGTAATTACTAAAATGTATCACTTGAAATTTTTGCTGAATTTCTGTATTTAAAACATTAAGTGCTTGATGCACACGTAACTTGGAGAAGAATTTAACTGCTTCTTAACTTGAGAGAATCCATAATAAATTGTTTCTATTTATTTCAAGCAAAATCAGAATGTCTTCTGCTCTCTAACATCTGATAAAAATACCTGTGGATCACTATTGTCAAAGACTGGAATTTCCATCAGTCATTTTGGTCAGTCTTATATATTTTGAGTTCTATATCATGTCTCCATTAGACATTTTCTCTGAAAATAACATGAGGGTAACAGGCTTTTAAAAACCTTGGGCTGAAATGAAATGTTCTGGCTGATATATTTGTACTGTCATTTTAGCTTGGGCTTGAGCTCACCCCTGAAACTGAACTCTCTAAGTCATCCTCCTTCAGATTTTAACTGTGCAGCCACTCAACTGGAATGCCGTATGGGGAGAGGCAAATGCACAATGGGTGCTGGCTGCAACCTCACTCCTGTCCATACAGGCATGGGAAGCAAGCAGCTCAGGGCATGGCGAACAGGAGCCCACACTCACAGATCTGTTAAATACCACATTAAAATGAACCCATTGAGACCTGTTGTTGTCAGTGTGCCTTATTGGCTAACAGTGAGCCCATGCCCCTCGTTGTAATGATCTTTTTGCCTGTACTTGCTAGATTACCTGTTGTTATGTGAAATATCATAATGACAGATGTCAGCCCACAAGTGTCCAGGAACACTGCATTGATATGAACCTTTATTGTGATGTTACTACTTAACAAATGAAAATGTTACAGAACTTAATTTTGTGAGGAAGTTGTCATTTTCCATTATGAAGACTAACCCATGCACTGTAATTTTTTGTAATGAACCATGTGGTCCATGGCTTTTCAGGTTTCCAAAGAACCTTTGGAGAATACAGCCTAACCTGTAAAGCAAGTTAAATGCCCCAAGATACAAAGCCCCAAACCTTTGTTTTGTGAGTGAATCCCACAGTGTTCCTATCCAACCATCTAAATATCTATATGACAGAAATCTATTATGAGTCTGTCTGTGAGGCTCTGAAATTCAATGACATCTGGAAATTTGATTGCACTGCGATCTAGTGGATGAAACTCAGAGCCAGGAGGTTCTGACTCCTCAATGGTTATCTGATTTTGCTGCAAACATATTGCCTGTCATTAGGCAAGCTATTTAAATGCCATGCCCTGGTTTGTCATGCTGCACTAATGGGAGCAATAAATACCATGGAACCCTGCTAATTAGAGCACCATGCATTCCTGCTGTTGGTCAGGCTGGTGAAAAATTGCTGTACTATAGCTAGAAGCAAATACATATCCTTCAGCTATGCTACAGATATTTCCAACCAATATTAGTGTTTCCACGTAAGATAAAAGAACATAGTTTTCAAGTTCTTGTAATAAATATATTTCTTAGGATAATCAGTGCAGATAAGACAGAAGTAAATGTTGAGAGAAGTCAATTATTTGCATTAATAAATATCCAGAACAGTGAGGTTTCTCTGTGCCTGTACTACTGGGTGTTTCGAAATTTAGCATGTCAATACATTCTGCAAAAGTAAATTGCATATAATTTTTTTATCCAGCATCTATTTTTATGCAAATACCACAATTAGTAGTAGGTCCAGTGAACATAAACACTTCTAAATACTTCCATATTGTCATGTGATGTAAAACTAAATCTTCTGCTTAGTACTAAAGCATTTTTCAAATTATAGCACAGACCGTTTAACTGTTTTGGCAGTTTTAATATGGTTTACAAAGGAAACAGGAATTATAAAGGTGTCACATGCTGGATATTTGCAACCTAGTTGTGAACGTCAGGAAAGGCTCTTGTTAGGAGATATTTCCCTCACTCTCACCCTCAGCAATACATTTCAGCCTTTTTTCTCTAGGAAGGTCAATGTCCTGCAGATCTAAGACTACTGCTGCTGCTGCTCACAGTTATGAGCTCACCTTTACCCTTTGTTATTTCATCCATCACATCAGGTGTTTTGTCTTTTTGTACTTAGTTTGTTAGATTTGTAGGGCAGGGACCATCTCTTGCATTTTGCATTCTCTAAGTACAGTGAAGGCTGATATATTTTCTATTCATAAGTCACATTCATCACTCAAACACCATTTATATGTTGCTTCTTACCATTCATATGTCATAAATTTCTGTATTGGTTAAGTGATGACATTAATCAGAGCATCCTAGTCTAGATTAAATCACAGTCAAGGAGAGGGTTGTTACAACCTAATGTTACAATTTCCTGTTTGAATGCAAAACCTCTCATGATTTTTGTGTGCAAGAAGGGACAAAAACATTTCTGTTTTGCAATCAGGACCCCCAATGTGCATAAGCACAGAGTGACAGCAAGGGACAAAGGCAGAGTGCTCTGTCCCATTGCTCCTGCTGGGAGGTTGCAGAGTGATACTGGGTAGTGTGTGTGGGATGCAGAGCCCAGGAACAGCTGTCAGGAACTGCACGATCCCTCAGCTTTCTCAAGGGTGTTGTCAGGGGACCTCCAGATGATGTAGTTTATCCCCATAACTCTTTTTCAGAGTGGGAGGTAGGGGGATGCTAGGCCTTAAGTCTCGTATGTCGCTTATGATTAATAGATTCTAAAAAAGAAGATAAAAATTACTTTTCTCTTCAAAGCAAGGATCATGATCATTTCTAGAGTGCCAGAGTGCTATTATCATGTCAAATCTCTTTTCCAGCCATCCCAAAGATTGGGTATTCTCACTGCAATTCCCTGTGGTTAATGCCTGCACAATGAAAACACTACAGAAGCTGGCAACAGGCTGTCAGCACATTAAAAGAAGAACAGGCACTTCCAGCCATCCCAGAAAGCCAACTGTCCATTTAAGCCTGTTTGTGTCTCCTTAAGTGGCACTACAAGATCCTCAGCTGCATGGAGATGGGATCACTGCCTCGTGCTCCATCATTCTGGCACCTCCCATCACCTCCACCATCAGACGTAAAAGATACATCTGCTCAGTGTATCTTGTGCAAAGAGCTCAGCTAAAAAGAAGATTGCAGGTTGAGGCTGGTTTAAAGCTGATGCCAAGATGTCTTAGTTAAATATCTTCCACAGCTTCTGCTGGAGGCTCCATCCTCACTGTAACCTGACGTCCAACAACTCCTCTTAAGCCACTCCCACCCCACTGCAGAACACAGATGTGCCACAAAGGTAAGGCACTCTGAAATCAGCATTCCTGTGAAAATCTGGGTCCAAAATTGTGAGTTAAATCATCTATAGTCCTGTTGAATTTATGGCATTTGAGCCGCTGCATGCAAAACAATCTAATTTTAAGTAATCCAATGAATTACTCAAGATAGTGTACAATTACTATGTTAATAATTTAGCTTACATGTTTTTATGATTTTGTGCTGTCATCATTTCTAATATGCATCACTTTAGATAACTTTTTTTGATGAATTGTGTGTAATATGGCTAATAGTTCCTGTAAGGATAAGAAAATGCAACTAATGAAAAAGTAAATGAAACGACTATGTAGGGGTATGTGGGCTATATTTTGAGGCAGTTTAGTTTTCATACACCATTGTATTATCTGTGTAAAATATAAACATTTGTTAGTTTGCACTAAATTTTTTAATCAGAGATTTGAACACAGAGGACTAAAATGATTTGTCATTAGAAAACATACATACATCAAAAATAATTTACAGAGGCTTTATGCTGTACCAACTTTCATGTGGTGGAATTTTCAAAAACTCTTACCCCTGGCCAAGTTAGATTGTGATTGCAATAAAATCGGAGTTAAATTCACAATAATACTACACAGCAATTGCATTCAGTAGGTCCTAAATGTGCTCTACAAGATATCAACATATATTTTGTATTTTACAGCTAATAAGGAGATTTATATGTTCTTCAGGCTGCAGCACGCATCACTGACAAAACAATATATATGGACATTTGGCCACTCACTGTTTTCACTGCTATGATAAAACAAACAGGTATGAATCAAAAAAGTTCTCCTAGGGAAGGTTATCCACCATCTACTTGGTGAAGTCAGCGGAATGGTTTCTGGCACAGATTTTACCCAAACTGCCAGCGGTTCCCATCAATCCCTAGCACATCTTGGGAAATAAAACCAGTCCATCCCAATAGGGAATGTTGCTATGGCCATCCTTTTTTAGATGATTCTACATTAAATGCATAGCCCTTTCCCTGACAGTTGTCCTCCACTCAAGCAATGGCATGATTGCATACTAACATGGATGGAGCCATATGGTTCGTGGTGAAACACAGGGGGAAATGATTTCATAAACAGAAATTTCAGAAAAAAATCCTATTCAGTCAACTCTGATTTGGTTGTAAGCACCTAAGATATTTTATTTAAAACCTTAACTTCTGTAAATAAGTTATTTCATTACTACTTTCCTTTTAAGAAGCATCTTCTTGATGTACTTGAAGAGCATAGTTCTTTTTTAGTTTTATTTTCTCTTTTAATTTTTAATCTTAATTTTTTATTATACAAGAAGGGAGAGGCTGCAGAGAGCAACTTCATGCTGCAACCTGAAGTAATTCTAGCATCACTTTTTTTGGCAGTCAGTTCCATGCTGGAGATGAATAACGTCACTTCACATTGCAAACATTACACTTTAAGCCATGGAAGAGGTTTCCTATCATGGGAATGAATTCTTTCATATTTTACCAAGTCTCTCCAGCCTAAAACCACTGTAGCTCCTCAGAAAAGCTCATATTAGATGACAGAGAAAGGGACTGAAGAGAAAACCAAAGACCTGTCTAGCCTTTGAAAGGCCTTCCATTAACTTTAAAAGCCAGATCCCAATTTGTCGTTTCTTCTGGGTTCTTAAAAAGAAATCTCACTTGAATTCGGTTTTTGACCTTAAGAGACTGGTGATTTTGCAGCAAAAACTGCTAATGTGTTTTTATTTTCTGACTGATAAAAAACAGCATACACCAATGGCCAGTGTATGAGCTTTTGAGCTTTTACACCCACTGCCAGGAAATTATTTTCAGAACCCTCTCATGGCGTATTGTACAGTAAAAGCTCAACAGTGAAAAGTGGGCTATCAGTAAGAGCAAGATGATTCTTATAGAGATGTATGAATAAGCTTTAAATTGATATATATCAAATGTTGATGCTTTATGGTATGAGAAGTGTGTGAAAAATAAGATTACTCTTTTAATCATATCTTTTATTGGCTTTTCCTGAAATTATAATAGCAATAAAGATGGAAGTTGCAAAGAATCAATTTTAGCCCTGTGCTTTATGCTGACCCTTCCTGACATCTGAGCTTCTGTAACACTGGAAACTGACATTATTACTTGTTCAGCGCTATCAAACTGGAAATTTCACCTTATTAAAATGCAGTTGCTATGGAAACACCATAGTTCTGTGATTTTTGCTTGCGGGCGGTATAGAAAAGAATCTTAGTATCAATATACAAGTCAATGCACGTCATTTTAAAATACCTTCTTGGTTCTCTGATGCTTTTATATACCAGTAGGAGATGTAAGATGTAGCACATTATCTTAATGTGCTGGAAGAGTGAAAGACATTTTTCAGCAACAATCTTGAGTATATGCCATAGAGGCATAATACCTAGACAGAGACTCCTTCTAAAATTGCTTTCTTTTTTTTAATTAAAGCTAACACTTCTAAAGGCCCAGTTCCTGTCTCTCTTTTATTCATATGTAGTTATTCATTTGAATATTGTTATTTTAATCACTTCGTTCCTGGAGTTTAAAGGCCTCTCTTCTTTCTTGAAAATTCTGAAAAAAACCTTTCAAATGTATATCATGCTATCATCCTTTATGACAAGGAAACACAGAACTTGATAAGATTTGTGCCTAGGATGTACAAGAAGAACTGAATAGAGCAGGAAGAAAACTGCATGCAACACTGCAGACTGGCCTTTATCCACTTCACCGTGTTAGCTTTACCTTTTAAATTGGCCTTTTATGACGGTTTAATTTTCTTATTCTGCCTTCTGTCATTTAGATCAGGAATATATATTCAACTTATCGTATTCTGGAGAACTAAGGACTTATTCACAGCTCTGACATAGATTTTCTGGATGTGTAGTATAGCCATGGGTTATGAATTTGGTCAGCAAAGGTTTAGTGTGAATAAATGTCTTATTCACAGTCTGATCAAACGTGGGCACCTAAGAGTAAAGATCTTTTCTGGTGTTGTCTTGTAACCTCCACCAATGAAGTTCAGGGTCCTCTAGGATGAATTTTCCCTTCCATAGTTTTGTCTAACGCATGGTTTGGTCAGGTAAGTTTTATGCCAACCAAAAACCCCTGTTGTGCTGCCGAAATTTTGCCTGGGGATTGTGTGAAGAACTTCACTGGTTTTGAATCTGCCATCTGATTATCTCACTCGATATTCTCTAGTTCCTGAATTGCAGGAGTCAGTAAGAAATAATGAATTAGGTATGTAATCCATCTTCTCCATGTATTCATGACTTCATAAATCATTATTGCATCATTCCCAGGCTATTGGTTACAGGCACATCACTGCAAGTTCATTCTCCTGTGTCTCACCTTGAAATAGAAATAATGAGACTTCTCATTTTCAGAGAATACTCATCACTGCATACTAAAGAAACCATGGTATTAAAGTTAGAATAACAACTAAGATCATGGCAATGGATTGGTACAAAACAGACTGAGTGAAAAGAGAAGCATCTCAGACCCTGCTGCACCTGTACTGCGAGTGACAGACCAGGGCAGGCTCTTCAGTAAGGGTCACTTAGTTTTTCAGCTGCTTTGGCAAGGTACTGGTAGGTGGTAAAGGGAAGGGCGCTGGACACAATGATTCAATTGCTGTGCTGTGGAGCAGTATGGATTCCTGTATTTGGATTCCTCAGTTACCAAACATTCTGAAAAGGGAAGCTTTGTCAAAGAAACAAAGCCTGTACTTGGCACTGGTGTGGCTGCACCTTGAATCGTGTTTGGTTTTGGGCCCCTCACTACAGGAAGAACATTGAGGTGCTGAAGCCTGTCCAGAGAAGGGCAATGAAACTGGTGAAGGATCTGGATACTAGTCTTATGAGGAGCTGCTTAGGGAGCTGCAGTTGTTCAGCCAGGAGAAAAGGAGGCTCAGGGATGACTGTATCACTCTCTACAACTGAAAGGAGGTTGTAGCCAGGTGAGGGTTACTTCTCCCAGATAACAAGTGACAGGATGAGAGGAAATGGCCTCAAGCTGTGCAAGGTGAACTTTCAATTAGATATTAGAAAAAAATTCTCCACTGAAAGGATGGTCAGCCATGAGAATAGGCGGCCCAGAAAAGTAGTGAAATCTCCAGTAAGTGTTTGAAAAATGTGTGGATGTGACACTTAGGGACATGGTTTAGTGTTGAACATGGCAGTGCTAGGTTAATAGTTAGACTCCATCTTAAAAGACTTTTCCAACCTAAACAATTTTATGATTCTGTGACAGTATGTTGATCCTGCAGACACATCCTGAAGCATTTCTAGTCAAAATAGAGGGCACTGTGATAGTAAGGTTGAAGTTTATAAAGATGCACTGAGTACCATGTTGGCAATTGTATGTGTTGAGTAAGTGAAGTTTGGAGGTTATCACTTTTCCCAGACATCACTGCCTCTTCCTCTTATTAATTGAGGTTTTCCTCCTCTATTCAGTTGAAACCAGATGGTGACTGACTGTATTTCAGTCACCCAAAAGCACAACTCTGCCTGAATGATAGTGAGAACTGGTTGGTTGATTTATGCCTAGAACTGCAAGAGTCCAGTAGGGGAGATATTTCAACACAGGAATTTGAACATGCAAATATTTAAATCTGAAGAGAGGATGTACTGAGATATGTCTGGGTGAGCTAAGGCTAGGACAAAAAGGATTTAGTTGAGCAGATTTCTGACCCATGCAAAGAACCTTAAAGTGAACAATCAAATGAAAATCCATGTAGTAAAATAAAATTAATTGCCTTTGTAAAAGTTCATTTCTTGCTTAAGCTCTCCTTCAGCTCTGCATAATTATGTAAGTACATGTCAGTAAAATCACAATTTTCAAATGTCTTGAAAACACTGCTTTTAATGTGGTACTACTATTGGTAATTCTATCCTGATATTACAGTAATATAAATACTTTTTCTCTCTTGGTGAAGAGAAATTACCAGGAGACTTGTTCTCATTTAACTCCTGCGTAGAACTCAAGGGACTTCAGTTAGCTGTATTAGTTCTTGGAATAGCTACATTTTCTTCATTATTTAATCTTGAGGGGAAAAAAGGAGGTTACAGTACATTATCTGAGGCTCACTAGCTCTCAGGAAGTGAAGCCACTGGGTGCACAGAACTATTATGTGCCCCAGGCCATTAATTTGAAGGAATGTATTTTTCATTTCCAAGAAGTCTGAGTCTGTTAGCTATTCAGTATAGTTGTAGGTTAAATGTTAACATGTTTGGTATAAGCGGCAGGCATCCAGACGCTTGGCAAGAACAGTGGTGAAACCTAAAAATCAGGTTGTTGCTTCTGCAGAGGAGCTGTGGCAAAACAATGTAGGAAACGGAAAGTTGTTACTTTCTCCACATTTCACAAAGGCACTGAAGTTTTCCAGCCCGTTTCTGTATTGCAGTAGACCCCTGAAGTATGTATTTGTTCATGCTAAGTTTTTAGGAGAGCAGCAGAAAGACAGAATTCTGTTTGATGGTTTCCAACTATTAAAGGTCTGAAGCGTCCAGCCCTCTGTTAAAGCCAATCCCGTATCACAGTGGTGGGTGGTAGTTCATGTTGATCTGTGTGTTTGAAACCTTCCTGTAACATCCACACATTTATTAATGGGTTGTTTACACCTGGTTGCTTTTGTGCCAGCATCTTGCACAGCTGGCTGTGTTCTATTTTGAGTATTATTTTTTGACATGCACAGATTAGGTACTCAATGGCACCTGGGTGATCTAAAAGCACAAGAACCATTGAATTGCACTCCCATGTCAATAATTTGCAAATTCCTATTCAAATTTCTTCACTTTCTTACAGTATAAACAAGGATCAAACACAGAAAAAAATAACCTAAAATTATACTTGAACAAGTTGAGTTATGAGCTACCCTCTGGGTGGTGAAGGGAAAGGAGAAAAGAGAGTCCATTATTTGAACAGCAGGCAAGTACATAATGTGATAGAAATGATGATAGTTTTAGGGAGATATTAAAACAGTGTCTTGGTGCTGCTATATGATAGGGCTGTAATTGCCAAATTAAGTGACACTAATTAAAAATACTTAATCATTATCATAACTCCAGAAAAATTCTTCAAGACTTCAGAAACACAAATACTTCAGGGATAAAAACACCAGCAAAGACTGGAAAAAAAGCTTGATGTACAATGGAAGCTGAGTTAGTTAAATACTCAAAATAAAAAGTAAGTTTCAATATTTTATTGCAAAAAAGATTTTGCCCTTAGGTAATGGTAACTATTTACTATGGTGCAATAAGAAACCAAATACAGAAGCACTCCTACTCTCGGTACATTATTTCTATTTGCTGAGGGTGTTCCAAACTCTACCCTGGTAGCATTCATGTAATATTTGCAAGGTATGTAATACCAGATATGCGCAGTATAATACTTGGAAATGTTTTTTCATATGGTTAATTTATTATTCACCAAGGACTTTGTGTCATGAGGAATTCCATTCTGGTTGAGTAGGCTGCTGTAATAGCAATTTGACATCCTTTTGCTGTCACTCATGACAGCAACTCAGATAGTGTTCCTATCTTAGAGCTGCTGTCTTTGATAAAAAGAATGAAAAAGATCACTTCTTTTTCTGAAGCACCTCAAGGTATTTGGCCAGGTATACATCAAGTCAACTGCACATGGCTGATGTATTGAACCTTAAATTTACTGAAGTTTGTTAAAAGTTGATTTCTGATAAATTCTTTAACTTCCAATATTTGTGGTCCTATCAGTGCTGTAAAAAAAGTTCCCCTTAAATACAGAATTTCTAGAAGAATTAAAGAAGCCTAGTTTTCAGAGCATGAATATCAGTGGTAACTTCTGAGCACTGAAGAAAAAATTCTAATGGAAATTGAAGCCAACATCCTGTAACAAAACAAAATAAACTACCTGTAATAAGCTGTTTTATTAATATACCTGGCTTGCTATTGCAATTAAACTTCTATTGTCCCACTTGTACAAACTGGTAATTTCAGCTTTCTTGATCTACTGTAGTATGTATAGTTTCTAACCTGCTTATTTAAGCTCTGAATGGGGTAACTGTAGCAACATTACAAAGAAATAGCATTTTCTATGATCAGACAGTAATTATTTTGGATAATCAAAGAATAACACAGCAAGACAATCATTTGTGAAATAACAGCTACCTTCATTCTCCCTGCCTTGACCGAATTTAGAAATAGAAATTGCAACATCTCTAAGTCTTGGCCCTTTTGATACCGTAAAGCAGAAAGCACAGTCTACTCTGAAAACAGTGATGACCACATTTACAATGTTAGAAGCGAAATTAATCAGCTATCCTACCCAGGTATGCTTTGATAAAACTTCACAAGTATCAATTTTCACATAGTAACAATAGTCCCATTACTCCAGTCCCACAATCACTTCTAATAGTCGTTTTGTGACTTTATCTTTGCAAAACTAATGCCTTTGAAATGGGCTTTTGAGTCTGTAGTAAGAAAAATGACACCAGACCTACAGGACTAATGTGATAGAGGCAGCATAATATTCAAGTTGAAATAATGCTAAAAAAAATCACATTCTCAAATTTAAAAGTTTGGATAGCTTAGAATGGCTTTTAAAGCTCACAGTAAACTTCTGCCCATTGTTATTTCTGCCTATATGGTATGTACACTTGTTACAAGGGAACACTAGAAAAATCTACATTCAGTGTACAAAAAAGCTAAGATGGTATATCTGGAGCTCAGAGCAAGGTTTGTCTTCCTCTAAGAGCCTGGCTGATCAGCTAAATTCTTTCTTGTGCTCCACTGAGTTGATGAGGGGCTTAGGATGCACCTGTGACACCATACAGTTCTCCAGGACATCCGCATGGCAGATGTCCTGGAGACAGGACAAAGGAAAAAGAAAAAAAGAGTTAGGCCTACTTGTGTCCCACAGGGTGGATGACTGTAGGCCAAATGGAATATCTGACATTTTTTCAGAGGTCTTAATAAAGACATCCGATGTCCCTTGGTGTGAACAACCTCCAAGGTGTTTGAGACATCCATGTGGGATTGGCAGATATGGTACTTACAAGGAACCTGTGTGCTTCTACACCGGTGTCTGGAGACAGGATACCCTACAGCATCTAAAATGTCACTGACCTTTCAGGTTGGTCACAGACCATAGTGTAATACGTTTTCATAGCAATCTAAAGGCAGACATGCAATATATAATAAATATTAACATGGATACTTCAGGCATATTTTTCTCACAGAAATCTATGAGCAGATTTGGCTTTATTTGAATTGATCCATTATTTAAAATTATTAGCAGTTTCTATTATTACAGTTTTTATACTCTATAGATCAACTGCACTTAATTCTCTAAACATTATTAATATTTGATGTTACAGTTCTGCTGTTTGTTGGGAAAAAATGGCACAGGGTAGGAATGTATATATCTTAGGTTAAAGTAGAGTTTTGCATTTGGATGTCCCTGGCACTTCTTGTTGCTTTTCCTGATAATAGCGTCATATTTAGGTGAAACGGGGTTTATAAATCCTGTAATTGGGATAGTGAAAAATTGCTGTAATTTGTTCTTTATTGGGTTTAAGGGTAAAGTGTTTGCTTTACTCTTGCAACTCCCACAGTCTCTTGTAACTTACCCACTGCTGAGGGCACGTGGATGTTTAGCTCAGCAGTGAAGATGTCAGCCAGCTCTCCAGATCACTCACTGTCCCTCTCCATCTGGAAGGTTGCCTTGAGATGACCACCCTGTGGCAGTCTCTGCAATCTGGTAGTGCCTTATGCCATGGTAAGAGCCGCAGGAAATCAGCTACATTTCAAGAAAACATTTGAGTCACACATAGAAAGGGAGCTGGAAATGAACAGTAATGTTTAGTGTTCCAAGATACAGAAGGATTGATAGTCCTTAAATCACAATTTCAGTAGGAGAAAATTAATCCACTTGCTAAACACAGCAAACAGACAAACAGATCTGCCTCCAAGCCTCTTTGCTTTACCTAATGGTGTAATATAAAAACTAAAACTCACAAAATTAGCAAAAACCTCTAATATGAACATTGTCATCTTACATTTGTGAGGTTATTCTGGGCATTTTAGGGAATTTTTGAAGCTTTTGCTCTTTGCTGACTTCTCCATGGGTCATAAGAAGCGAATTAAGAATATGTCAGATTAAATTACATCTTCTGTCCAAATAATCACCAAGACCTGTGAGCTTTTTAATGGTAAAGTAGTGGCACTATTATGGAGAAAGATATCTTACTTTGAGCTGCACAAGGAATGATGCTTTCTTCTAGAACTGATTTCTTAATGATATTATATTACCAAGTCTCACTGGGTAGGAAAGAAATTGGTTGGGCCATGGCTAGGAACACTGTAAGTTAGTCCATGACTACCACTGCAGAGGCTCAATAAAGTGCTTATGAAGTTCAAGATAAAAAAGGACAGACAACAAGACTCGCTATGGGTTTGATCAGAATAACCCAGATTGATGTATGGCACATTGGATTTTCTTCCCTTATTAGTAAGGTAAGGTGGCAAATGTTCACTGGCTTAATCAGACTTCAAGATTAATTGCTTGCAATCAATGTGCCAATGAGCAGAGGTGCAAGATATCAAGGGCTGATTCTCGAGGGGGGATTCAATGCTTGGGTCTTCTTCCCATTTATACTAACAGCTGCTAACTCATCAGGTCATAGGACACATAACTGAGCAGTGTAAAGGACAGAACGATAACTGTGATGAAAGAAGAGCTACCTGAGTAATGCAAACTGTCAGCTACTGTCTTAAAAGGATAACATATCTGCTTTTAAAGAGTGCTGCTTGAAATGTCAGTAACTAGATGTCTGCTTCCTTCCAGGTGTACTGCCACAAAATGCATCTTCCTCAAGCAGCAAAATGCAACTTATTACAAAAACAGGATCGTAATGCTCAGAAAGACAAAAAATCATTAAACACTTACTGAACAGTGATATATATTTAAAGGTATTCTAGAAAAAGACTGCTCATGCAGAACAGCTTAACTGTTTTCAGTGTGAGACTGCCAAACAAGAAAATTTAGCAGGCAGAGGAACACTGAAATGCATGACAGTTTATAAGAAGAGAAACCATAATGATCATCATGGGAATAGCTGTAAAATGTGAATCTCAAAATTTTTACATGAAAGCACAAATAACAATCTCTGACAGAGAAAAGAGCTGTCCAGGGACAGAACTTTTCAAACGTAGATCAGAGTAACTAAAATGTTATTTTCAATTCAAATAAGTATTCTAAACGAAACAATTTAGGGTTGTTTTGGGTTTTTTGTTTTATCCAGTTTCTAATGATGGGAAATTTTATGGACTGGAATTATTGGAATAAAAAAAATTGCTTAGAGGAATCATCATAAAATTTAACAATGACCAATAAAATTACATAGTTAGACAAACAGCTTCAAAGAATCCTAAAAATAACATGTTGGGGAGACTATTGGGATTTGAAAGGCTGGGCAGAGTTTTGTCTTGCAATGCCAGAGCTTGGGATTAAGCAGCAGATATGGAAAAATATTTCCTTCATAAAACAAAGGGATGGAAGACAGTTTTCATGTTATCAGTCCTTGTTTGCATAGGCTAGACAGATGAAATTGCAAGCCCTTTCCTTTGAGGAAATAAAGCTTGAGAAAAATAAAGTGTGTGACAGCTTCTGTTGTTTTAATTCTCTCTACATTACCAGCTACAGACCTGCAAAAATAAAAGACATATTAGTAGGACAACAAATGGAGGCTTGTTATTGATTGCTTTGTGGATGAATTTGATTTCAAAAGTTTATCATATTACACCTTTTTCATTTTACCTTGAAGATATCCGTTACTATCCCTACATCATAAGGAAAGAGATATACACTTTTTAGTGCATTTCATTTTCTCCTGTTGTCCCATAACAATATAAACCACGTCTTTCTATGCCCTTATGAACCTGAAAACTTTATATATCCTGGGGATTCATTGTCAGACAGAGTTAGAAGGAATACAGAGGGAGAAAGAATTATAATAGATCTTCTATTCCTTTCTCTCACCAACCCAGTCAATCAGTTTAGAAATGCTAGAAAAAATTCATTTCAACCTCAGTTCAACATACCTGTTTTCACTACAGCCTCGGACCAGAGACTATTATAACAATCTTTTGCTCTCTATTTATCACACCACACTTTCAGACATCATCCCTGGCCTCTGAAGTGACAGGTCTGGTGGCATAATGCAACAGAGTGGATTAAAATCTGGCTGGGAGTTTTTGTCTGAAAATACTTTCCAGACTAAATCAGCATTATTCTGACAGGTCGAGCCTAGTAAAGTATAGCTTCATTTTCTCAGTAGTGGTGGCAAGCTGGGAGCACAAATGTGAAAAGTTGGACTCTCAGAGTAATAAAAATTTCCCAATTACAATTTTTATCACCTGTTAGATGAATAATGCTAAAATTAATGTTGCAGCAAAGATTCAAGCTCTTGTTAGATACAATGAACTTTATCTGTGCAGTTCAGAAAAGAATCTGCAAGTCTTGTCTTAAAAGCACAAAGTTGTGCTAAATTGTTTTTTTGGTTTTTTTTAAAGACAAATTTAAATAGAGTAAAGGATCTACAGCTGGGCCAGAAAATTCTCAGTTGAACATCACATGCCTTTCATCTATCAAGGGGAAAAAAAAATGATTGGACTTGGGGATTTTGGAACATTTCAGGATGTTTCATGCCAATTAAATAAAATTCATATGCTTAATTTTGAAAATGCTAAAAATGTTAAACTTAGTATTCTTTGGTAATAGATTATTTTCTCATTTTAAAATAACTGCTTGGTCTAAAAAGTTTATCTCAATTTTCCTCTTAAAAAGACAAAAATTATTTAATATCTCTGAAACTAGAATAAACCAAATATTGCACACAGAACCAAAATAAATTCAAAAAACAAAACCATTCACCTTTGATTTAAAGAAAATTTCATTTTCCTGGTGACAGGAGGCAAATAGGTAATGAATACATTTTATTTCCTGTCAACATGCTTGCATTTGAGAATGACAAAAATATGTAATTTCTTGGATTACATTTAAAATTGTTAGGGATTTTTTCGTTTGTTTTTCTAGTATTCTACCACGAGAGAGAGCACAGCTTAAGAGACAGTCCCTTGCACTAGATTTTGAAACATAGGAACCATCATACTGGGGTTCTGTGATTTGATTTCACCAGAGAATACAACAGCACTTTCTGTGTGAGTATGTAAATAGTTAATGAAAAGCCAGTAGATGGCACTCAAGAATGTGTAGCATTGATCATACCTAAGAAGCAGAAATCTTGTGTTCTGCAAATGGCTTCCTCAGCCTTCTCTGCACAGGAGACCTTAACACCTGGGATCCAAAGGAAGCTGAAGGAAACACTGCACTTTGGATCTTACTGCTTGGCCTGTTCTTCTCCATGAACTATGCAGGTCTGCATTTTGCATGTCTAATAAAAATAATTGGAATTAGCTGCTAAACGCAGTAAAAATAAATGAGAAATCTGTAGGGAATATTTTTGGTTCCTTTTTGGCTATATATAAGACTGGACTTCAGTTGGCTAATGCAAATTATTGCATTTTTTTCAAACAGAGTATCTTCTGATGCCGTTTGATGTTTTTCCCAAGGCAGAATTTATTCTTTTAAAATAGGCCTTGCAACATTCCCTTTTAACCTGATGTAAATTACTTGTGCAAACAGAAGAAAAACAATCTCGTGAAGGGGGTTTCTTGCTTTTCTTGGAAATATCCTCATCACCACATTGGAGTCTGGGAGGATCTGGTCTTAGCTGGAAAGGTGGGAATGTAAAGACCTCCCTTCTAAGTGACGACTGTAGAAACCATCTAGGGTCGGTGATCTGTGATCTGAATGGCTTCCAGATATGGCTCTGCTGCTCATAACTGGGCACAAAGGCCTGTCTGATATGGGAATATTTATAAAGATGGGCATATCTGAGTCCAGATGAGGGCCACAAGTATAAGCAGAGGTGCTGGGGCACCCCTCCTGTGAAGACAGGCTGAGAGAGTTGGGGTTGTTCAGCCTGGAGAAGAGAAGGCTCTGGGGAGACGTTATAGCACCTTCCAGTACCTGAAGGCGCCTACAAGAAAGAGGGAGAGGGACTTTTTGCAAGGGTATATAGTGACAGGACAAGGGGGAATGGCCTTGAGCAGGAAGAGTGTAGGTTTAGATCAGACATTAGGAAGAAATCTTTTACTGTGCAACTGGCAAGACACTGGAACAGACTGCTCAGGGAAGTTGTGGATGTTCCATCCCTGGAGCTGTTCCTAGCTGGGTTAGAGAGGGCCCTGAGCAAATTGGTCTAACAGAAGGTGTCCCTGTCCATGGCAGGAGGGTTGGAATTAGAAGATCTTTACGATCCCTTCCAACCCAAAACTTTCTATGATTATATGAAGTTCCTGAACATTTTTTTCAAACTTAGTTTTCAGGTCTCAGGATAGCTCTGCAAGAAACATATTTTGTTTTTCAGTCTTGTGAAACTATTGTGCAAATTTAGCACAGACTCAGCTCAAAGTTGTATGATTTTGGCCAACCTAGCTGCTTGTCTGAAACATTTCTCTTACCCTTGTGTGAGGCATAGGTAAGCTGTATGCTACCAGTTAGCATTAATAAAATTAGGAAAAGACACTCAACAAATATAATAAGTTAAAACTATCAAGAGGAACAAAATCCAGCTGGAGAAGCAAAAGGAGAATCAGTTCTAAAATTCTCTTTGTGCAACTAACGTAAACTGTCCCTCCAGATATGAGGGACATTGGCTACTCTGCTGTGGTAAGGGGAAGGAGAAGAGTAGAGGAAGCAGGAGGAGGAAGAGAAAACAAGAGATACAGAGAGAGAAGAAAGCAAAGCCCTGGAAAGTTCTGTTCCCCACTGGGAAATGGGAGAGTGTAGCCACTGCTAGTGGCCAAGACAGCCTGCTTTTCCATCCCCACCAGCCGCTGCTCCCTGCCACAGCTCAGCCACCCATGGTGCTCCCCTGCTTGTGCTGGCCCTGGAAAAGCAGCAGGCTACACACTGGCTGACAGAAAGCAAAACTGAGGAATGGCTGTGGGGTGTGGCATCCTTGCCACCTAGGTTTGCAAGGGAAGTCTGAGAGCCTGCATGACCTCTGTAGCTACATGGTCATGGCTGGGCTTACAAAACCATGTGGAGAAAAGTGAATTTCTACTGTAGGATACAAAGACACTGAGCAACATTTGTGCCATTCTGATGGACCTGAGAGATGAGAAACCTCATCTCACAGTAGTGCAATATGAGACTTCAGTGAAAGAAAGTAGTGTTGAAACATGTCCTTTTAGTTTTATGCCTTAGAAGGAATATGCCTTCTTTAGTTTCCAACTTAGCTAAATCCTTTTCCTAACCATCACATTCTAGGTCCCTCCATCTTCTGAAAGCTAAACAGGCTTCATGGCTCCCTCCAGTTCTTATGACAGATGTTGCCTTGATCTTCAGCTGTTTTGATAGGTTAGTGTACTGCCTATCTAGCTGTTGTTCATGCTCCTCTGCATCTTTTTCCCAAGCTTCTTCATGCTTCCTTCCCCTATGTCACTGATGTCAGCATTTCCCCATTTCCATCATATTCCTTCACTCTCTATCCTGACCCAACACCTCCTCTGTTGGCAACAAGCTTCCTAATTGTATTTTAGAGAATAAAAGCCTACAGGCAAGGAGTAAGGAAAGGCAGATTATGAAGGATTGCAACTGAATAGGTCCATAAGGTGCTAAATAACCCTGCTCAGTAGCACAGAGTTTGAAAGTCTGATGAATGGAGCCTTACAGATGTTTCTAATCCAGTAGTTTTGCCTGGTAGGGAACATGTACTTGGGGGTGATTTGGTAATTCTGATATCAAAGAAAGAAGAGTAAATGAAACCCAAGTATTAATGGTTTAGCAAATGGAATCTTAAGCAGCAGATATACTGCTTTGTACCACAAAGCTTCTTAGCACTAAAACAGAAACAGAAGAGACTTACTCTATTTACATAAGAAAAAAATATATCCTAAAACAGTTTCATCTGAAAGGGACCCCTAGAGTTCCTCTGTTTGACCCTCCAAAATCACCACAATCATTAAGAATGTTTTCTTCTCCCTGGTCAGAGCTTCCCTTGCTACAGGAGCCTCTTGGCAAGTTTCTGCCAACACTGAGAGCAAGTTTTGGTAAATGTCAGTTTATTTGCAGCAAGTCATGCTGAATGGAGCAGAGGTGGATTCTTTAAGGCTTCTCAGCATGTTGATAAAAGCAGTTTTGTGTGTTCATATGAACTAACAGAAAGATGCCAGATCCTGACAGATTTTTATAGAACAGTGCAAGTTCTTACTGCCTTCTGTGCATCTTTTTTCTGTCTTTCTTAGGGTGTGTTAAAAATACTGAATGAGGAAGATTTTTCTCATATTATTCTGATTTCCTCTCTGGTTTTTTTTATGACCCCCTTGTCCCTGGGCACCTCAAACATATCTGATATCAGAGTGATGTACTAACATTAGGAACCTCCATGCCTGCAGGAGCCTACCAGTCTGGCCCCATCCTGCCCCAGCTTTGCTAGCTCCTCACAGAGCTAAGCAGTTTGACGTAAAACACAGGTCTTGATTTGAAGCCATATTTTTCTTGCCAACTGGACTAATATTTGGAAAGAGTAGAGTTATTTGAAAGGTCAAACACTGTAACTATAGCCATAATCATGTACAGTACCTTAATACAAAAAAGTGAGAACTGGAAAATGAAACACTGCAATATAACATAAAACAGTATTGGGGCACTATTTAATACTAAAAGCTGTGGGAAAGTGTCAAATGTAAAATGAACTGCCTGCAGAATAAAACTGTGAAAGCACAAAATTCATTTTTGTACTTAACTTAAACAGACCTAAACCCCTTGCATGTAATAGCCAGATTTTGACATATAATGACATATAATTTTTACAAATTATTTATCTAATTTGTTAGAGAAAACAATTTTTACTGTACCATTCATCACTTGAGTTTACATTTTCTCTAGTGATACACAAAGTAAATTACACATGGGCTACTATTAAGAGTACACGATCATCCAAACATAAAGGGACTCTGAAGAAATGCAACTGGTTTGAATCCAGTAGAAAATTTGATAGAATGAGTGCACTCAAAGGAGCGAAAAAAAAAATAATGAAGATTTTTCTTACATCTACAAAATTTTTTACAAGTGAAGTTTTCTCATTTCAAAAAGGAGATTCAGATGACAACAGGGAGGCTGTAGATCTTACTGTCTTAGGCCAACTTAACACACAACATCCAGCACTCTACTCCTAATGGAGCACTTTTTGTAAAAGTGCAAATCATTCAGAAATCTAAATTTAATTAAAAATCAAATATTTCCTGTAAACTTACATTTTTCTTATTCTGAAAGTAACCACATTATAAGGAAAAGTTTTCCAAAGGCAAAAAAATTAAAATTAATTAGGTTAAGGCCAATCAAAATGTAAACCTAGAAAAAGTGAGTACAGAGAAAGATGCACATATATTAACTTACACATGTTCCATCACCTTCTAGCTCCTGTGATTTGAAAATCCATCAACACACTTCAGCAAGCTAGCAGGTTTCTTAGTATGAGCTTTTCTCCTCAGCTGAAAGGCAGTGATTTCATTTTTCTGTATTTTACAATCCTTTCAGACAAAAAAATCCTGAAATCGGAGAGAATAAGAAACTCAAACAATTTGATCTGCTTGATATTGAGGTCAGATATAGTTCCATAAAAAAGACTCACCAGGGAACAGAACACAAAGCTGCTGTATATAAACCTCCCCAAAGAGCAAGAACTACATATTAAAGACTTTTATTAGATGATGTTTTAAAGTGTCCCTAGGCATAATACAAGCTTTTATTTTTTTATGTGTTCAAACAGCACAGTTGTAAGACAATGAAGCTGTAATATGCCATGTGTTGGCAATTCAAACAAAGAAAGCTTGTTAAAATTAACAATCAGGAAATAATAAGTACCTGTATATCAAGAGAAGCATTATTAAAACAGGAAGGATCTGTACTGCCAGCATATAGTGAGTACCACAAAACAGCAAGGCATGAGGCATTATGCCATTTGAGAAGCGTATACTTGTATGCACCCCTTTAGTCTCAAAGCATCAGTGGAGGCAATGATTAGTCTCCAAGATCAATGGAAGTACCACAGTTAACGCCTCCCTCCCCAAACTCTTGTTTAGTATTTTTTGCTTTTGGCATATTTTCAAGTGTATTCTTGACTGTTGCAAGGCAGTGATAAAGTAGTTGACAATAGCTCAGCCTTTTGCAGACACAAGAGATCCCATTGCCCAAGATTAGCCATGATGCATATTCACTATGTTTCTTAATCCCTCCTCCAAAAGCCATGATACAAGATAGTATAATAAAACACAGTAAACTCACAGAAATACAATATAATCTTCTGATTGTTTTTTTCTTCAACTCATTCTATACAAGCAGAATCTGATCTCAAGATACTTAGAATTCCAATTTGTTTCTGTACTCGTGACCTCAAGGAAACACAACACAATGGAGCCACAATTTAATGCATAGTTTTCTTCTTACACTAAGAGGCTGTTCAGAACTTGGTGTTCAGGCTTGATCAGGAGTATGAAGGTTCATGCAGCAAACACTCTTGTTTGCCCGTTTCTTAAAGGAAGGATTCCATGGTGGCAAGGTCAAAAGTGATCCCTGAAGGTTGCCATGGCAACTGTATATTGATTCGTTACATATCAGAGTTTGTTCTGAAGCCTCTCCAAGGCAGGATATTGTCCTACCATAATTGTGTTTCTCTGCTCTTCGACTTCAGTGTTTTGTGTCGTGGATAACTGATTCTGAATGCAAAGAAAACTGATGCACACTGACGTGTCACTTATGCAAAGATAAAAGGAAGTAGAGAGAGGAAGGAAGACCAGAGAAATAACAAAAAAACTAAATAAGGCTGAAGGGACACAGTGCACACATCAGGGGGAGAGAAAAAAAAGGGGCAAAAAGATGTTCTGATGTTTGTGTTGCACTGAGTCAATAAATCCACTTTAGCGTCTTGAGATTAAATGTGCCCCTTCCTGATATGAACTGAAATAAATGCTGTTATGACATGGCAAATCCATAATCCCCAAAGCTGGCTATGGAAAACGTGAATGAAATATATGTTCCTTTAAGTTCTGCTGGCAGCAGAAAAGTAGAAAATCTGCAGGCTAAAGGGATAAGCATATAGAATCATAGAATAATAGAATGCAGAATCACAGAATTGTTGGGGTTGAAAGGGACCTTAGAAATCATCTAGTCTCAATCCCCCTACTATGGGCAGGGACACTTTCCACTAGACCAGGTTGCTCAAAGCCCCCTCCAACCTGGCCATGAACACTTCCAGGATGGGGTGTCCATAACCTCTCTGGGCAGCCTGTTCCTGTGTCTCAGCACCCTCATAGTAAAAAATGTCTTTCTAATGTCTAATCTCAACCCACAGTCTTTCATCTTAAGGCCATTTTCCCTTGTTCTATGGGGACTGCATGCCTTTGTAAAAAGACCTTCGCCATTTTTCTTGTAGGCTCCTTTCAGTACTGGAAGGCTGCTGTAAGGTCTCTCTGGAGCTTTCTCCTCCCCAGGGTGAACAACTTCACCTCTCTCAGTATCATTATTCTGACCTCTCTCTGTTGATGCAGTGTTTAAAGAACTATGGAGGAAGCATTGATTATAGCCACAGAAGCACCCTGTTAGTTTGCATACATCCACAAATATTTCTAAATTTCTCTTTGCCTTTTTAGCCAAATGTGGACAAAAATCAACATGTAGTAAGATCTCAAAGTATAAAAGTAGATTTTTGGTTTTGATTTTGTATGGGCTAAAACAAATAAGTTTAAATATAAAAGCTGTTAATTTAGTTTATATTTGGTATTTACATTAGTACATCTTTAATTGCAACCAAATCTGTATCTATCCATGTTACAATAGGAAATTTAGTTATCACAGTCATTAGCTGTACCAGTTTTCTTCAACTATAAGACAGATGTTTTTCTCTGATAATTGGTAATTGATATAAGTGGAACAAGGGAATAAAAGAAGAAACAAAGTTTGACACTGAGGATATGATTTCTCTCCAATCTTTTTCTATCCCTTCAGCCAGGGGGAGATCCTCCTTTCCCTTCTCCTGATCACCAGCTGCATTTCCATTTCAAATTCACATTCAGCTTGCTAGTGAAAGTGGCCCACCCCATCCATGAGGTCTTACGCAGTACATTGAGTGTTACAGTTTTTTCAGTTTGTTTTCTGGTAAGATTTCAATTCTGCATTTCAAGCTGGAAGTTTCTAAATGTCCATTACAGACCAGATAATCAAGCAGAGTCAGCCACCACCTCTGAACTTTGGTGATTTCCAAAAACACTACTCTTTTGCATGGAGAAATTAAATGACCTTCGGGGGACTCCACCCAAAACAGACTTCACATTCTCTCTCCAGCAGACATGTCACCAAAACAAACCTAGTTCTTCAATCAGTCAGGAAAATCAATCAGCAGACTACTGTACATCAGCAGAGCCGGAGAATTCAGTTTTAACAAAGATTATGACAAATTTACCCTTGCATTGACAGTAACAGGTACATATGTATATATAACTCCATTCTTACTTCAGTGCAGAGATTATAAATCTGACATAAAAACTGAGCCATGTAAGTTGTTGAAAAACACTGAACACCGTAATTTTGTGAGCCTCATGTAAAAACGGATTTGTGTCAAAAAACAGTTAAATAAGAAATACTAAAATTCTGTTATTAAATCATTGTTGTTTCAAAGATACACCTGGTTTTCTGCTAGTGATAGTTAACAATTTAGTCTTTTATTTCTTCTTCATAGATGAACAGTAGCAGATATAAGCAAATTTTTCATAAATGTTGTGATTTACCATCAAAATATCCTGTGATGACCTCTACATGATCAGTGAAGCGTAGTGTCATGTCATAGAGAAGGAAATTATGATGAGCTACTGCAGCTATGCTTTAATGGTATCTACTTCCTCATAAGCCTTTTCACTTAATTTATAGAGGGGTTTTCATCTCTTCTACTGTCATTAGGTTTGGTGGATATGTTCTGGTTTTTACCATTAGTAAAGGGCAATATAATCACCAATATCTCTGTGTCGAATTTCCCTATGAAATATTTATACTTATATGCAGTATTATATGAATATAGAGTGAAAGTAAACACTTGTTGCCAATACTTTTGATTTTGGCAGAGGAGTTACATGGTTTCTCTGAGAAAAAACAATATTATTTTTTATGCATCTCACTCATGTCTGCCAAATAAAACTCAACTCCACACTCAAACATGTTGCTTTACAATGTTTTATCAGCTCTCAGAAGCAAAGTAAGATCAGTCTTGGTCTACAAGGAAGTGAAAAATATTAAGAATATTGCAAAATATTATATGGGAAGTGGGATCCCCTGACAAACACAAGACACTAGACCTTTATCTAATTTTTAACAGACTTTGCACATATTTTTAATTCCTAGACATCCAAAACTGCTGGGTTTAAGCCTCTATTTTGTTACTTTGTTTAGCACAGGCAAGAGCATATTTGTCCGCTGTGTTCTGCCTGTAGTGCAGTGCAAGAGTCCATCCTTGGCGAGGTATGGTGGAGTGCCCTACCGCTCCACAGAGGAGGAGCAGCTGGCCCATGCTAGACTGGCCAAAAGAGGTCTGTGCCTGCCTCTGTAAAACTCCCATTTCTTGAGCTTGTCAAAAATGTGGACATTATTGATTGTTGAAGGGAACTGTGTGAGCTGTTAGTTTTTCCGTGAGACCAAGCACTATGAGGTCTTGTGCTTGCTTTGCTTGCCCTCTGTCCTCTTCACATCAGAGTGATGTGACCTTTTCAAGCACAAAGGGGAATGTGGACCCAGAACTTCGCTGGTTTACTGATGCTGCCACTCAAAAGCCTTCCCCTCGCATTTCTCGTGACGCCTGATCTTCACAGCTGAAAATCCCGCAGGGGCTGGGTAGGGTACCCAGGATGGACCTCACTCAAAAGCCATTCTCTAAACTCCCCTGGTTAAAGTATATCAAACTGAGTTTGCCAGAGGCACTGGGTGGGATGACAGCTTGTAAATGGTGTTGGGGCGTGGCACCCACATCACATCTTTCACATCTCTCACAGCCCCTGGGAAAAATGGAACGTATGTTCTTGCCTCAGAGTCCTCCCTGCTGGTGTTTTGTGTGGGTTATGGGGGCTCCAGAGGAACATGTGGAGCAGTGGTGATTTAACATAAAAACATCAGTAATGTCACATTGGCAGACCACAAGCTTTAACAATGTGGCAAAGATCTTCACAAGCACAAGCACTTGTTCACGGCCCTCAGCAAGACACGTCCTATAGGATCAGACACCGAGCAAAAGAGTGATGTTTGGATCACAGCCTCACGTGCATGTCCCTATCAATGACCACATTGCTTTGTATATCAAGGTCTTTGCATTGCTTGGACAGCTTATCTTTTTTGGCAATTTTCCTCTTCCTTTTAAATCAAGACCTTTAACATTTCTGTAGTTAGTCTTATGAGAAGTAACAGACATCTGTGGAACTGCATTTTTTCAGTGATGAATGAATACAAAATCTTCTGAGAAAACCTATACAATGACCATTCTTAATGGTGAAGAGGGCAGAGGGGAAAGATCAGTGATGAAAGTGTGAATAGCAGCCTACATTAGAATGAACCAACAGCTCAGCTATTTTAAAACTTGTGAGAAAATGCTGAAGACGCAAAACAGTAAAACCCTTATGTGTTTCTGTGTTTGCAAGTATAGAGTATATTCATTTTTTCCTGTGTTGGTAAATAGCAGAGCATTTTCAAGGCCTGATCCTGCCATTCTCCTTCTGCTCCTACTTTTCCTGTGCACTCACTAGAAGAAGTCTTCCAATAACACACAAAAAATAAGGAATTTACATTCAAAAGTTAAGGAATCTTTGAAGGTGTGATATCATGATATCATGTCTTTGAATCATATATCATGATATCATATCTTTGAAGACATGATCTGTGTGTTTCAGCCCAAAAGTAACACAGCTGAGGGTCAAGGGCTGAAACTTAGGAGTCATTTTATGCAGAAGCTGAGTGGCATGGCAAGATATAGAAGGTATCACCCTCTCTTCTGAAAAAACATGCTCTGAGACATCAAGGAAGAAGCAGCAGTGCAATTAAGTCTTGCTTAACAACGAATTGTATTTCTTAAAGATCTTTTTTTTTTTTTTACCAATCTGATCCGTAGTATTGACCACACTTTAAGTCAGCTCTCCCCATAGACATTCATCACTCTGGTCTGGTATCTTAAGCATGCTGCTGCACGAAATAGCCTGTAATTTTATTGCCACTCACACACTGTCACTGGAAGGATCAAAGAACATGTGTATGTGAAAGGGAGTGGAAATGAGATTTGGGGGCTATAGTCATTGATCTCAGAGTGCCAGCATTCAGGGTCATGTCAGAAACCATTTCAGCATAATTTTAAATATGGTTTTGTTTTGTTTTTTTCCAGAATACTGACCGAACAATTAGCACAAATTAAGAAGAGGTCAAAGGAGCTGCAGAAAGACTTTTGTCTCAATTGCCCTAATTCAAGGATGCAATCCAAGAAACCCCTATTCCATTCTGGGTGCTAATACAGCTACATAACATTTAGGAATGACAGATGATTAGTAATGAATGACAGCTGCAAGTATCAAAAGGTTGTTTTAATCACTCTATTTTCAGTTCTGTATTTTTTTTAAATGTGTTTCTGGAATTATCTTCAACAAATGATGAGAAAGCAGGCCAGTGTTCAATGTAAACAATAATAAAAATGTAAGGCTGTCCCTGTAATGTCCCAAAGCATACCTTCCTGCTTTGGGGCCAGACATCTTCCTCAGTTCTGTGATTACCGTTTATTACCTCAGAACAATCTAGAACCAGTCCACTCAATACAAACATTTTAGACAGCAAAATGCCATTTCTATACCTATACAGCATCTTCAGAAAGAATTATTTTCCACTGTGATCATTTTGATAGCAGTGGAATAAAATGGTGAGATAGAATTAGTATTTACTGCTCACCATTTGAATGAAAGAAGAAGCCACAAAAGCATTCCTACAGGATCAAATAGTCAAGGATGTTTAGCATTTTGCTATCACCACCAGGAATAATGTGTGCTTTGGAAATATTCTATCACATCATGGCAGGCAGTATTATAGGAGCAAAACTCATTTATCAGTGAAGTTATTTATCAAATTTGATGAAAAAACCCTCTCTGTCTACAAAATAATCCAAGCTTAGAAACCAATTTCCTCAACATTCTCTTCCAACACAATGTCATTGTCTTTCACTGAATCACAAATGTACATAGGCAAGAGAGCCTACCAGACCCTTTCTTTAGAGGAATAAAGATAAAGAATGAAGGTTATTGCTGTGCTTAATGCAATTTGTTGACATTTTAACCTGTAAATTAATAAAGCCTAGGCAGCCGTAGCCAAAAATATTTTGATTTTTCAAATATGAAGGTCAAAAACATAATTATCCTTTCAGTTAGATTGTACTTTGAATAAAAAGACTACTTACCATATTTCTAAATTAGGTCTTTGTATAAATGATAGGAAAAGTGCATAAAAGTGTGAAAAAATATTGTTTTGTAATTGCAATTTTATGATGCAAGCTGAAGGTGAGGTAATGCGAAGAGGAGAGAAAAGAGGGCTGAGATGAGACCATGTTAAATTAAACAAGGGGTTATTAGAGTGAATAGAGAAATAAGGAGTCTTAAATTTGAAGCTTTGCATTTGATTAATTAAACTGCATCCTGAATTTGCTAATTGGATGCTTACATGTTGTTGTGGGACAATGACAGATGGCATTGCACTGATGGCAATTAATCCTAGTAGCACTTTTAAAATAAGGCATTAAGCTATCTGGTTATCCCTATTTCTGCAGTCATTCCTCTGAAAAACTAGGATGGAAATAGCTATGAGCCTCATTATTAGGAAGAAAAAAGTGATGAGTATACAATTAGTTCTAAATAGCATTTATTTGCAATTTAGACTAATAATAACTTTAAAACAAAGATATTTTGTGACGTATACTGACAGTGTCTCCCTCTTAATTAACACTTTTAGTGGGGATGGAAGTACTCTCTTAAGCTTACATCTTTTTGTTGTATCCTGTACAAGGGAAAGACATGAAATATGAGTAGTTGAAATTGCAAAGTCAACAGGTAAACCACATTTCTACTGGGTTTTGTTGGTTTTTTCCTCTCTATTTTTAATATCATGAGTAGGTGCGCAGGAGCAGATGTCCTTTTGGACTGACAATGGTGTAAAATAGTAAACCTTGCTACTCTGAGTTCCCAGGGAATCTGTGTTTGATGATATACCAAAGCATGAAATGTGTGCTCATTTATCCTACTGAAAAAATCTTGGTGAGAACTTTCCTAAAAGATCACTGAACCATTCCATGAGAAAGAAATCAAACCCACTGTGATTTAGGTCAATTAAAAATAGACACAAGGAAGGTCAAGGTTCAGTGCTATACATGCTGACTCACCCTTTTTTTCTCACCTTGTCGTTTAAATTGTTGGAAAAGTCCATGTGGTTAGCTTCCATCACTGCAAGTCACATATGGAAACAAATCTACACATTGTCACCGTCAGGAAAAAAATTTGCTGAGATTGCTTTACACTTTTACACATTTGTGTATCTGCCACTCCCCTGCCTATTTTTTTTTTTTTTTTTTTTTGGCAGCTGNTTTTTTTTTTGTCCCCCCCCCTGCCTTTTTTTTTTTTTTTTTTTTTTTTTAGGCAGCTCAATTTTCAGTCAAAAGCCATAAAGAAAGTTATGGAAATTACTCTGCTTAGTCCATAGGTTTGATTCTGCCACAAACTTCCTTGAGGTTTGGGCAAACCCAAGAAGCACCCTGCAAAATATAGACAAAAGTAATTAAAATAATAACTCTCTCCTTTGTATTTCTTAGCCTGTGATGCAATCCTGCAGCAAAGAGTACTGAGGCAAAGAGTAATTAGGCTACATAAGATCTTATATATAAGGTCTTTCAGAATGATGGGATGCATCTCTTAGGAAAAATACATCCAACGTCTAGAATTTCCTCAGCTCAGTTAATGCCTCTAGAAGTTTCTGGAATTAAAATAACAAATTAGTTTAAGTTTTGTCATGTGAAATCTCTAAGTCAGAGTAGTCCATGCAAGTGTATGAAGAATACATGTTGGCTAACTGCAAAATAGATGGGAGAAAAAAGAACATCTTGTTTTTATGTAGAAGATGCACTTCCAGTAGATCAAGATTTCTTAAAATAAGAAGCTGCAGGGTTCTTTGCTCTTTGGCACTGTTTCCAGTCCCACTGAAGTCTCACATTGCAAGAATCCACACATATGAATTGGACTTAAGACACAGATTTAAGAGTACAGATGAATACAGGATTATAGTCATAGGACACAACAGTAACATCACCTGCACTCAGAGTATAAGAAAAAGAGAATGAAAGGACGTTTTTTTTTTTTTCCCTTTACTTTTTTAAGGACCACAGTCATAAGGTTCCAACATTATTCCAACCACCTAATTTATTGGCTAGTGACTAATGCCAAAAGGTCTGAATTATCACTTCCAGAGCAAAGGTGTGAAATAATTCTTAAAGACAGTGCAAGGAGAAGATTGTTTATAACCTGACCATGAAAAGCACTGGCCTCAATATGTATTTACACTTCTTTCTTTGAAATGCCAAATGCTTCTTAAAAGGTAATACTGGACCACATATGAAATAAGCAATGTTCTTTAACACTTCTTCTGTCTTAACAGCACTGCTTCTTCTAGATGATGGTAGAATTTAGCAAATCAGCAGGATATTAATCCTTTTTTGGTCTCATGCATTGTAAATTCAGGTCATATGTAGGGGTTTGCAGTAGAAACCTCTTTCATAGCTCCAAAATTAATTTATTTCTTTGCCCACATGTATTCAATATTGTGTTTGAGGCACCTTATTCCCCTGAGCTAATCTGCAATACATTTGAAATTACCTCAATTCTACATGTTTATGGGCATAGTGACTTTAGAGTATCTTATAAACCCTTTGGTGACAAACCAGCAAAAGCCAACAAGTACCTTGATGAAACACAGCTCGTGGCCCAGAGCTAAATCACTCTCCATCTATCTAAATGCATTTCACCCCAAAGTAATACACTAACATATCACATGGCTGTGCTACTTAGCAAACATTCCCAAATATCTTTTGAATTACAGCAAATATTTTACATTTCCATTATTCTAACTATCATTGCTAAACACTGAAGTAGGTATTTAAGGAGCATGGATTTTTATTAATACTACTGAGACAAAAAGTATTTAGACTTTTCAATTCAATGAATAGCCTGTATTTCTCTCAACCAGCCACCAAGTTCAGAAAAAAAAAGTAAGCCAGCAAAAGTAGGACTACCAAATCATCAGAATTTTTGAGGCCTAGCAAATGTACAGCCAGAACAGCTGCCACTGGTCATGGATAAGACCAAGGTTTTGGAAGCACTTGTTTTTTTACCATTGTATTTTTATATATCTCCAAGACTTTACAGCCCCCTCTATAAAGATGGTCCCCTGAGGATTTGGAGGATTAGCACCTTCAGGATTAGTACCTTCAGGATGGACAGTTTTTGTGCGAGAAGTTGTTAAATAAGATACAACCACCCCAGGGACTCTCACTGGTGAGTTACTGAGCCCTGCTCTTTTTATGTTTCCATATGCTCTCATAAACTTTTAGTTTTTGTCAGAGCAGTAGCCTAAAGGATGGATTAAAAGGATGGACGTTTGGACATTGCCCAGGGCCTGGGCTGCTCAGATGACAGAGAGGGCTGGGGCTGCTGCTGATGTGCAGGGCTGAGGCCACCTGCTCCCAGGGGACACCCAGGAGGTGCTCTCTGACAGAGGAACCTGCTGCCATGTCCCCATCAGCAGCCACAGGGTGTGGATGGCCAAAGGCATATCCCATCCTGCTTTTGGAAGGTGCCTTGCCTCCCTCTTCCCATTGATTATTTGGAACTGAATTACTTTTATGGGGGCTCTTTGATATATTATTTAGTCTATTAGACTCTTTGCTATCCTTAAAGATGTAGTTTGACTGCGTATAGCACCCAGGAAGATTCTCACACCCCATAAAGCACAACCCAGTGCCAGGGGGTGGCCTGTTATGAGCACCAACATTACTTTTTGCTAGACTGTCTGGTTTTCTACTGAGAAAACACAATTGATTAAGGTCCTGGGGCTATCCCAAGTGTTACAGAGAATCCTGGTTAATGAGCAGCTTACTAAAAAATAGACTCTTCCCAAGGAGCTGTCAAGCCCTGAAAAATTGTGCCAGTACTTCTTAGCTGTGCCCTCCACACCTCAGTGAGCCCAAATTGTTCAATTACTCTTGTATATTTTTGGAGGCATGGGAGATTTTTCCATCTTTCACAGTGGATCAGTCAAAATGTCCGCTTGTCAAAAAAGCTGACTTTCCCTATCACAGGGTATTTATTTTTTTTGGATAAACTTATATAAAAATGGCCTTCTTTTTGATTTTGGGTCATATCTGCTGCCTGTGTATCAAGTATAGACTTTGGTAAAGAGCCCACACCCAGATTTGGGTACAGGTGTCCAGCTAAGACTGACTGGGACAGGACTGCGGTGGAGTAAAGTGTTGTTTTCCATTCCTTTGTTTCACCAGTCTGACAGAAGGTGGAGGGACAGCCATTTTCCCCTCACCACCAGTGGTAACAATGCCAGGCCTGCTTTTGCCTATATTAGGTGGCAGAATTTCTTTGGGGTGATTATATTGGTGAAAAACTGGTGAGCTCTAATAAAATCTATTGCTTCTGGCAGGCCCCTTTGCTAAGGTGTAGAGTTGACCCAAGCCAAAATTTTCCTCAGGTTAAAGAAAAACCTAGCAACCTTTAGGATATTTTTAGGACTCCTTGTAGAGTCATTTCCTGCACAGGATAGAGACAGGCCAGAGCTTTATGGAACTTCTTTATTTCAGCAGCAATCAGCTTGCATGACCATAAACGTCCTGTGGCAAAAATCTTCCTGTAGGCAAGATCCAAAATGTAAAAACCTGTTCCTCAGATGACAGAGGGGAATTGCTGCGGAATGATGCTCATCCAGGGATTCACAATAATGTAACCCTGCCATGTCCTGCAGTGTGTCACGGAAACAGGAAGGTTATTGAGAGATACTGCTTTGGCCTTCATCTCTCTCAGAATAGGAGGGCTGGCTTGCTAACACAGTGAAGTGATAAATGTGAAGTGTATGCACCCTAAACTACTCAGATGGAGTTTGGATATTGACTACTAGTTTAAAAAAAATTAGAGATAAGGTAGTACATCTACTCCAGCCTATTATAATACTAATATTTTTTAAATTAAATGTAGGATTCATTGAATTTTTATATTTATTTCAACTGCTGTTTGCCCTCATTAAGTCTCTTGACAGGGGTGCTGGCCTGAGACTTCCTTCTGAAATTAATGGCCTATAGCCATAGCCTTCAGAAGATGAAAGATTTTTCTTACTTTGTGACTGAGCACTCAATTCAACTCTGAGTTACACTTGTACAAGTCAATTGGCATAGAGATAATCAAGAAAAAAAGCATCAACAATGCTTCTACAGCTTCAATCCTTTTGCTGTTAATATATTGCATGGAATTTATTTCAATATAGAAGAAACTAGAGACCCATGTAATTATTAATTATCTATTCTGAGGTAGACAGTAGTCAATACCTGGTATATCTACAGCAGATGGTGCATTTTCCTTCAGATCCTTAAAAAATTTTAAGCTACATGAATGTTTTTAATACAACTATGGTGTAAAGGCAACTGCAATGAATTGGCTTAAGAAGATTGTCATAACCACGCAAATGAACCAGTTAATGACTCCAGTGTCTTCTTGCATTTTCAGTATATTTTGTAATAAAGAAAAATCTAAGATCAGGACAAGAATGAATCTGACCTTACAAACAGCCCATGGTACTTCGAAATACAGGTTTAGTAGCAGGAAGCCTTGCTGATGAAATTGGCTGTTTTTGCAATCCAATACCTGTCATGGGGGGCCCAGCCATGTCATGCAGGGGTCAGACAGACCACCCAAATATCTTACACAGCACCGGAAGATTTGGGGGTTTCTTTAAAGAAAACAAAGGAAATGAGAGAGAAAATATACAGGACATATGCTCACAATACTAAATTTAAAGAAAAATGAAATTAAAATTTGTAAATAAATCACATTAAATTTGTCAGAGACATCAAGATGAACACATAACATATACTCATGTAACAGTAGTAAAATATGCTTCTTACCCTGATGTAAAATGTTTTCCATTTTATTCTGCAACTGTCACATGAAAAAATTGTCTCAGTAAGCCTTTGGATTTAACCTTAGTTGACTTTTATCTGTTTGCTTCTCCTGTCCTGTTGTATTTTTTCATTAGTCAACCAAATTTGAAAGCAACACAGATTTGTTTGGACCTCATATTGGCTCTGAGTGGCACAGGCAGGAAAAAGCCCTTGCATACTGAGTCCGTGCTTTCTCATGTAGAATGGAAGAATCTTAAAAATGCTTTTTCATAATGGGAAACTGAATTATTTTCAAGCTACCATCCACAATTAACTTACAAAGTTCAACAGTGTTAAAAGAGTGGCAAAACAAAGAAGCCATGTATGCTTTTCACTGCCTGCATTTTCCATAATAATTATGCAGCCCTGTGAACACTGCTAGTATCAGCTCTCCTCAGAAGCTATACACCATGGCTATGGACTGAGATTGTTCTATAATAAAACATTGGGTCCATTACTTGATATTGGAAGGCAATAATTATATCAGTGCATTTGAGGCTCCTTTCCCTTCATAAAACTACCTTTCTTTAAAGGATTATCCTGACAGACAACACAGTCGCAGTTTTAAAGAGCCAATATAATTAGCTTCCTCCCACCCCACGGCTACTTGTTTCTCCTATCTCTGGGTTGATCTGAGAAATAAGAGCAGTGCAAATGTTTGTTCCAAGAAAGCACAATGGCAGAGGCAAAACTGCTGCCTTGATTTAGTGGGTCAGGAGGGTCCCTGTGGATGCAGGAACCTGAGACACGTAGCCCTGTTGCTAGGGAACTATATCGATCCTTTCCAGCATCTTCACTGACACCCTCTCTGCTCCACTGTGATTGAACACCATCCTTGACAGGAGTGGAAGAGTTAGAAGCTTTGCCTTGGCTTTAATATTTATGAAGTAAACGTTTTAACCATTGAAGCTTTAAATGTCTAATGCTGTTTTCTTTTTCCAGAGCAGCAGCTTCCTTTGGGAATATTTCCATCACTCTAGTATGGCAAATTACTTGACGTTGGAGGCAGAAAGCTTATTTTCTCTGAACTAAATGCAATCGTAGGAGATTTAAGATGCCCACAAAAATAATCAGAGTATATTTTTCCTCATTCATTTTAATTCTCTTATTATTTCAAGATAATTTACACTTAAAATGCATCATGCTACAGGCTTAACTGAAAATCATCAAAATCAGATTGAAAGGTAGATCAGGATATTCTGAATGTTTTTATATAGGGTAAAAATTATAAAGCATATGTATGAAAATGTGGTGTGCACATACAGAGAATGCTGTTACACAGAAAGTGTTAACTTAGCCCATTGGGGCGCTGTGGGAAATGTCCAGTCCCCTCACCAACAGGAATGAGGAGAGTAGGTTATAAACCCTGAGCTAGCTAATCTGGATGTTGATCTCTGTGCATATACAGTGGGAGGTTTTTAACATCCAGCTCCTCAAGAAGGTTCTACAATGGGTCTCCTCAGGTGGTGCTGCAGCCCCCACCACACTGGTAAGGACCTGCACCAGAGGATTTGTAACTGTGCTCCTGCCTGTCTGGCCCGTGTGCAGCCTGGAGGCAGCATCCTCAGCACCTCGGCTGTCTCGGGGGAAAGTGGGCCTGCAGGCACCTCAGCTGCTGCAGGCAGAGAGCAAACATGCTGTATCAAACGATATAATTGAAGGAGATGGAGCGCCTGAGTCCTGTCCCAACAGATTCCCAGGGAATATGTATTTAGAGAAAGGTGATGCCATGAAGCCTCATAGATTGGAAGTGTTATCAGGTGGTATGAAGGCTTTTCAAACCACCTCTCTGACAACAGTGGGAAGAAGCTGAAGAGATGATAGTTTTCCAAATTAAATATAGAAAATTCTCTACATGAATTTTAAAAGTCACCATTAGAAGTGAACAAAACCCATATACCTAAATAAACTGCTGTTGATTTTACATATATATATAAATCAATAATTTAAAATGTATGTGAGATGATTAAGCTCCTGGCATCCTTCCTATAAATACTCAACACTTGCAGAAAATGTCTAGCAGTAGCCTTAGAAATTGAAATAATTGCTGTAATCAGACACCAGATGCTTGATATGGAGCTGCATAACAGATACCACAGTGACCCGAGGGAAGAAGAAGTAGCATAAGGACAAGGTACTTATGTGAGCAGGAACAAATTTATCAGAAGAGCTATGGGGACAGTACCTCCCTCCCTGTCAGCATCACCCTGTGGGGCACATACTCTAGTCTCATGACAGGAAATGCTGCTTTCTGCTGTTTTGTTGTTCTCTTAATGATCGTTGTTCTCTGTTTTGTTGTTCTCTTAATTAATCCCACACCTAGCCCTGCATCCAGTCCTTTCTATTAGGAAGCCCCTACCAACAACACCCTGCACTGAAATCCATGGACACTAATGCAGAAAGATAGGTTTGTAAAAGCTGTAGTGGTTCCCTGCAAGGCAGCCAGCAGCTCACACTGTTTCCACACATGTGAAAGTTCTTAGATGTTGACATCATGTGGGTGTGCATGACAGGATCTGGCTCATAAACACAAATCTGTATCTTTAGCCTAAATCATGCTGCATACCCTATGGTGAACTGGATTCCTCTGACTGAAATACAAAGTTAATAAACAAAAGAGTCATTTTTGTTTAATAAATAAAAGTATTCAAACTTGTTCTTTGTAAAAGATGTCAGCAAGTTCTAGAGGACCTGCCTTCAGTCTTTCTTCTTAATCTAAAATAACTTCTCATTCTTCCCCATTTCAAAGCTAATCTTCTCCCACTCACTCTAATATTCAGTGCTAGTATGCAAGAGACCATGAATTAGGAAATGGCTGTTAAGAGAGCACTGAAGTTATTTTTTCTTATGCCCTTATAAGTAACAATGTTATATCTTTTTCTGCAGCGTATGACAAAATGGTCTTCTAACTAAGGCACTGCTAGCACTCAAACTAGCACTCTTTCCTAATACAGCATTGACATGATAATAGCATAATACTTCAGGCCATTAAGTCTATTGAAAGTAAATTATTGTCATCAGACACGATAAAACCTAGTTGGATGCATTAACAATCTTACATTCTGTCTTGATAACACCACTAAAGCAGTGATTGCCTCTGCTTAGCCTTGCATTAACAGTTTTTTATCTGTTTCTTCTTGAAATATGTTGGCCAAATGTCCTGCCTGAACCACTGCTCAGAACACATTTAGGGAAAAGGGCAGCAGTGTAATACTTTGGATCCTAACCTGAAGTCTGGCAAACTCAAGGGAGACCCTACTACTAACTGCAATATCTTCAGCTCTCTATGGGCTATCTCATGTAATTAATAACAGAGATATGAAAAATTCTACTTCCCCTGAAACCTGCTGACTTATGCACAATTGTTGTATATACATGCACACGTATACGTGTGTGCATGTATTATACATACTCATGTCTGTATATTACTTATTATTCCATTAATAAACTGAATTCCCATTAATTCCCTCTGACAGCTGAAAGGTGAGTACACACTGTTGGTTTTGTTTTAATTACTCTAGTGACTTATTTAGACAAATGTTATAAAAAAGGTTGTTAGAAGTATCTGAGAAACATGTACAAGTTTTAAAACCTTCCAATAGGATATGTCTCTTTCAGTGCTGGAATTTTTCCATTTTACTTTTCTTTTTTTAATTTGGGGTGAATATAGGTGAGGAAAGTGATTCATTTTCCAAAGTGGTTGTAAGTTCTTTAGCATTTTTTAATATTTATTTTCATATTTCATCTTTCATTTTTATTTTAATATTTATTTTCATAACAGGATGTGCCTGTTATCTGGTATGTATCTAAGTAGTATGATTTACTTGTAGAAATATAAAAATCCATCATAAAATATAACTTCAGAGCATACTAAATTTCTTTCTAAGACAATGGAGCAAGAAATGGCAGACTTGTCTCCGATATGTAATCTGGACACCCCTGCACATACAATAGACATGTAACACCAAGTAGGATCACTTTTAGTAGCTGTGAACCCTGTTTCCACACACAATCAATTAAGCAAATAGTCTGTGTAGTCTGTGGGCATTTACGCACCAGTAGATTTGGCAAGACACACAGCTGCTCGTGGAGGTTGATAAATCCATTGCAGCAAACAGGTCTAGGTCACATATAGGTCTGACTCCTACAAAAACTTGAGTCACAGATACCTGCCACCCTGCCAGGGTCACGCACTGTAAGCGTGTCTCTATTAAAATAAAGGCAGTTTCCCACCTCCACTATTGTGTCAGACTTTGCAACCCGCCCTGCAAGTGAATAGATTGATTCTTGATCAAAGCAATTAGCTGAGCTGCTCTCCACATCCCTGTCTACTACTTTATTCTTACTCCAAACTGCACAGTTTCACTGGGGATGTTGGTATCAAATGCACTTGGAGTGATGATGCTCACTGCTTAGCATTCAGCTCCGAAGCTTCTCAGAGAGGAAGCATGAACATATCTGGCTGCCTGTCAAAAATGCTGGCCTGGATGAATTGCAACTGCCTGGAACTGTACGGTAAATAAGACCTAAAGCTTCTACCAAGGGTTTACAGGCTCTGGGCAAACATGTTCACTCATAGTTGTTACATTTGACAGCTTGTAGCCCTCAAGTGATCCCTGTGATTTTTGAACAAAGCTTCATCTTATTTCCTCTCAGAGTTTAGCTATGCTAAATTTTTCTCAGGAAGATGGGGTTTCTTATTCAAGAATACTTTTTCCACATGCATGTAATGGGAGAAGGTGGTGACAGCAATACAACCTCTCATATG
The DNA here is from genome assembly GCA_013397795.1 of Orthonyx spaldingii. NCBI lineage: Eukaryota > Metazoa > Chordata > Aves > Passeriformes > Orthonychidae > Orthonyx > Orthonyx spaldingii. The sequence goes on from VZTJ01000388.1 coordinate 623,952, forward strand.
AGGTTTCCCTTAAGCAGGTAACTAATGTTTATTTGTTCCCTTCCCCCCCAAATTCTGCAACATATTAGCGAGACAGAGAAACAGAAGTAACACAGCCCCTGCAGCTTCTTGCAGCCATGATGCTGGGTAGAAGGTCAAATCAAGCAGTGTCGGGGGTAGAAGGAACAGGACACACAAGGCTTATCCTCTGCCTGGGGCCCTCAGGAGTCAGGTGTTGGTTATGCTTTAAATCTCTACTCTTCTTTTAGCCCATTTTACTCATTTTCACAGACATTCGAATTCAAGTGTTTGGAGCTGTCCTCTCTTGGATGTCATTAACATAATTATTGATTTTATCATTTGCTCACTGGATAGGTTCATATTCTTGTTATTCTTTTGTGTATGGAATGAGTTGTGTGTTGCATATCACTAACAGACTCTGGGAGCAAGGAATTCAGCATACAATAGAAAAGAGAGAACTATTTAAAGGTATTTCTTTATTTGACTCATGACTAAGTGCACAGGGAGCTTAATAGTATTGGGATATCAAAGGCTGAAGATTACCATCTTCTAAGAATGCCCTATGTGTCCAGACAATCACTGGTAAAAGCTTTTGCAAGCCATTTAAGATGACATTGACCTCCATTTTCTGACAAACTGGAAGCATTACATACAACTTAATAAGAGAAAAGTGGGAAAACTAATTGACATAGAAAGGTCAAAGCAATGTAAATGTGATGTTTTCATGATGGGAAATATCTTCATGGTTGGAAAAGAAATGAGGCAGGTTATTGCAGATTTTAATATTTAAAAAGCATGCTGTTAACATTATCATCTGATTTGCCTAATATAGAGTTCATTACTGTTCAGCATTTAATCTAAATCATTTTCTTATTAATGCTTAACCAGTACCAAATCACTCCCCGGCATTTGCCTTAGACATCTCTATGAATATTAGTAAATTTATTATACTTGGTCCTGTTGCAATGAAGCTCCAATGGATTTATAATGATCGGATACTTAGAATAAGCAGTGAGCATTGAAAAGACTCTTCTTTCTGCTTGTGTGAGCACAGTAAAATACCAGAGGTTCACTAGACACATCCTCAAAACTGGACAGATAGTAAGGCTGGGGGGAAAAGATATCCTTTTCCTATTTGTAAACAGGCAAAATTGTGAGCATCTGCAAAACTGCTAACTTGAATTCATCTTACTACTCCCGAGAACTGTAGCAGGACTGATTAGGTGCACCAACTATTCACATAGCATTTAGTTGAGGAGAAGCAGCCTGTTGTCTATTTAACATGCTGGACTGCATCCTCCAGCAGGTGACTAGAAAACTTCAGGAACTGCCTTCCTCGCTTTAATTTCAAAATATTAGCCAAGGGAAAAAAAATAATAAAGTTTAAGGCCTCTAAAATATAAAAAAATCAGGGTCTCAAGGGAAGAGGTGTGTTATGGCAAAATCTGTAACATTTAGGTACTGTCAGCAGTCCTTGGAACACAGAACTATTATTCTTCACAGAACTTCATGGAAAAAGGTCATTGGAGATCGATTCAACCACTATGATCAGAATGTTTGCATTTTAATTAACATATGAGAAAATATGTATTCCTAACTTTGTAAGAAAACTGTACTACTGCACCTTTCTCTGAGCACAGATCATAATTGTTAGCTGTATCTTTAGAAAAATGTGTATTATCTATTCTGAAAAGAAAGGCAGGTGGGAATGTGGATTTTTTCTTCTAACTTTGGTGCTCAGCAGACTGCACTGCATTTCAAGTAAAATATTATTTTAATTTAATGTTCAATATTTTATGACAGAAAATATCAATGTCACAACCAGTAGCTGAAACCGCTTCTATAATGTGACACACGATATGTCACAGGTGTGAATCTGTGTACTCAGGACACACCCTGGGCCATTTAAAATGCTGGTCACAGCGAATACTGATGTACAGTAGACAGTAGCCATGGAAACCAGTCAGTGCTTACCTTAATAACAATTTTTTTAAGAAAACTAGATTTCAAATGGTGATTTTTCTCTTTCTTTGGGTGCATTACAGCATCTAGCAAATTATCCATTAGAGGTTTTCCAAAGCAATTCCATCTTAATATCCCTTGCAGATATTGCACAATGCTCATTTCTGCACACTGAAGACCAGGTGTGCCATTAAGGCATGATAAACACATCAAAACCTCCCTGGGGAATGCAACAAGTGAGGAGCAGAATCGGAGCACACCCCAGGCTGCACTGATAGGAGGCAGGTCCACTGCTGAAAATTTCATATTTCCAGACGCTCCTGGGGAGACCAAACAATTGGGGAGGATGTGCTAAGCAAGAGGGAAGGCAGGCACCCAGACATCTAGAGAATACATGCAGGGCAGGAGAGCAGGAGTGAAGGGCAGGGCAGGAGAGGAGTCTTATGAAGTTTAGATGCATGATGGCATTTAATGCTTGAAGCCTGAGAATAGGACAGATGGAATCTCTTGGTAAACACAGGCTTTGCTGTGAAATTTGCAGTGTGGAAAGTGAAGTTTTCTGGGAGGAAATAGTAATTTAGAAGCTACTTTTCACAGGAAGCAAAAATACCTCAAGAAGTTTTTTTGACAGAACTTTGAAGTCAGGTACTGAAAAGTGCAAATAAGATTCACAAGATATTTTGAGTCGGAAGGGACCCACAAGGACCATCAAGTCCAGCTGTTAAGTACATGTCCTGTGTGGACATTGAACCCACAAACCTTGAGTGCTATTAGCACCATGCTCTAACCAACTGAGCTAATCTCATCTGCCTGTGGGGAGGAAAGCTGGCTGGTTAGCAGTGATCCCTGGGGAGGTGTGCTGTTCAGCTGGAGTTCTCTGACAACAGACTTGGCAGTTCTCTCAGCTGCAGAAATGAGCAGATAGACCTGACTGAAGACATGTTTGCAGCTAAATATAAGCTCTGTGGCTGTGAAAAGCACAGGGAGGGAAAGAAGATGGGAGAGGAACCTCCCCTTCCTTCAGCAGGGAGGCTATTCCTGCCTCCACCCCAGCCTGTGAGGCAGCAGACCTCCACTTTGGCTACTCCAGTGAGAAGCTCTGAACCAGATCTACAGGTAGAAGAAAAAGGAATGGAAAGGGTATCAAATGGAGAAAGGGGAAAAATAAATGATGAACAAAAGCAGACCTTAGGACATTTTCCACTGCTTAGAAAGGATAAGAGACCTATAAAAGCAGGAAGACAATATATAGACGTAAGTCTGATTTTTTCCACTCCTTAAAACTTCTGTATATTCAAGCTTGTAAATGTATGTTCACTTTGAAACAATTTTCCAGTCCCATTAATTGTGCTTTGGTGAGAGCATATGACCTCTGCAAACGATCCTAGTGGACTTTTGTGGGCAAGTTAGCAAAAAATAATATCAAAATGAGACTTGAATTCAGTCTTGTCACATTTTTCATTATTTCCTACGCTAGAAAAAAACCAAAAACCCAACCAATTTTATGAATGCTAGATACCTGCCACATTAGCTAGAAAGTAAAACCACTAGGAAAAAATATTTTTGCTTTGTGGCGCACACAACGTTTACAGTATTAATTTCAATTCACCACAAATTTAGCAGGGTGCCAAGCAACATCCTTCAAAGTTTGAGTGAATCTATAGCTGAAAGTGGATCAAGGTCCAAATTTCATAGTATGGTAAAGATTAGTACTGCACAGTTGACAGATTACTATGCATTCTTCCCCAAAACACATATATAAAGCTGATTTACTACAAGATTATTTCCTGTCAAATTAAGAAACATTTTTTTCCAATTTGGTTGGCAATTTTACAACACTTAGATGACAAACTAACTGTCTGATCTCAAATTAAATCAGCAGACTTGTGACATTATAACTGTTCTCTTAAAAAGTATAGTGCATGGAGAGGAAAGGAAAAACACCAGCAACCATTTTAATGAGATTTCCATCTAGATTCTGAAAGTATTCCCTGGTAAAATACTAGTTTACCTCTACTTGAATAAAATGAACCTATAATAGATGTATCAGGATACCTGAGACAGACGTGTGGAAACACAAAAGCTTGATAGTACTCATATTCCTCAAAGAAATAACTTACCATTGAAAATATGACTCACAATAACCAAAAGTTCAGATGGCTAACTTACAGTTCCAAGAACATGTCCTCTGCTGTTAAATATCAATCACAAAGTGCAGCATTGACATTAATATTTAAGACCTTCACCACCAGGAAATAGAGTGCCACTTGAATACTCTCGCTTAAAATTTATTGTCACATTTCAAAATGATAGATGGGATGTTTTCCAGAGTTTTGTTTCATGGAGTTATTTTGATTGTCTTCTGGAGTACATGAAATTATGTTCTCTAAGACAGAAGCTTTCTGATGATAAGAAAAGGGATCTACATTTATGAAACAGCTTTTTTTGCCCCCTCAGTGTCAATATGTTGGAATCAGAATCATGAGGCTCTTGAATCCAGTGCAGGACGAAACATCTCAAAGGGTCACCACTGTCACTCTTCCCATGTGCCCGATTTCACCTGTCCCCATGAATAAGTATTATCTCTGTTGCTCACTGAAATTGTCTTAAGGGATGATCCCAACTTCTGGCTTTTCCTGTGTTCTTGCTTGCCCAACATGAGCTTCCTCCTGTTGCATGCATGCTGCAATTGAAAACAAAATGTAGGTTAACTGTAAAAGTTGTACAGTTTTGAATTTTTGCTGTTAATGTGGTGATACTTTCATAAAGGTGCCATCTTTCCTTCTGCATCTCTCTTCCAATAAACTTATTTAATGCAGGAAGCCTTTCATTACTTTCTGTGGCAAACGTTAGTCATATTTATTGAGAAATTATAAAAGGAAAGCAATTATTCACAAATTGCGTAATTTAAGTATTATCATCTTAATGATTTACAGGGACTCTCAGAATGAAGTCAAGATTTATAATGAAAATACCATCCCTTCTCTCTCTTCCCCTTCTTCCCATTCAAGGAAATAAGAACAAGAAACCTAGCAGGAAATTCAAAACATTCTAAGGAGTAAACAGATCCAAAGAGCCTATGGCTTGGTGAAAGTAAAATAGTAAACACTTAAAAGGTCACAGTTCAGCAGTATTATGCTGCACTTAGAAAGGAATGATCTGTATTCATTTCAAATCCTCAAATAAAATTCAACACAGATCCTTCCTTAATATAGAAGTGTGGTATTTTTCTTAAAAATGCAATTTAGATGGCATTTTAGATCTATATTTGAAAATCTGAATTAGATATTAAAGTGCACAGGCCTTTTTTAACATGAGACAGACTCTGATTTCAGAAGATTGGGGAAAGCTGTTAAAGGTTGATAACTGAAATGGCTGAGTAAGGAAGAAGGCTTATCCAGAAGAAAACCATATGCTCCAATGATTATAAATCTCATTAAAGAGGTTAAGACCTGTCTTCTTTTGATCTAATTTAGCACAGAGATAGGGGTAACCAAATACTATAGAAAAGGAAAAGCTCATTTTTCTCTTCTAAGAAGAACCATGTGAATCCTGGGAGCTCCAGTGATGTTACAAGTACATTAAAATAAAATTAAAATACCACCTCATAACGTAAACCCAGACTGAATAATATATTGACTCTAAGCAAAGCATTTAAAACTAACTTGTTGGCATCTTCTGTCAGATGCAAATAAATAATGTATAAAAATGCCAATTATTTCTTTTCACAGAACTAACAGAAAAATGTACTTTTTAATTTAACTTGGACTAGCTTGTGTGCAACTTTTTACTTCTTTCAGCTCCTGAAATTTGTTGCATAACTTTTCAGGCTATTGCATTTCATGCCTTCTCTCCACGCACC
>VZTJ01000388.1:629801-654416 GCA_013397795.1 Orthonyx spaldingii
CCCCCCCGGTTCAACTTTCTGGTTTTTATTAGTTGGAATAGCACAGTTTATTATATATAAAATAAATCAATCTCCTTGGAAATCCCATCCTTTCACCAAGATCTTTTTTACACCTGCTCCTGCAGTCTAGTTGATGTAATTTCAACAAATGTCACTGTCAAACAAACAACCTACTAACATGCTCATGGCAGGTGACGTGTGCATTAGTATTAATTAGCCAATACCATTCAGTTTCTTTGTCAGATGAGCTGTGTTGCTCCTTCTCTTTTTTCTTGTATCTGAATCAGTAGTTGCAATCCCATCATACCATGGCTAACGCTTTCTGCAGAGGGATTTGGTTTTATGTTTCCTGTACTCTAACGTTTTAGCCTATGAAGTTGGCCAATCCATGCTGCAAATCTTACAGTGCTGAGTACAAGCAACCAGAAATTTCAAATCTTCTTAAGCAAGAAGGAAAGCTCCCTATAAATATGTAAACATGCCTGCTGTGTTGTGCTAGTCACAGCTGCACACCAGCACATTTTGCAAAATGGTTTATTAGACTCACTTTTATTGCCGCAAACCATTTGGAGATAAATTGGCTTTACTCCCAGTAAAAGAATACTGCTCAAATAGCAGACAAAAGCTTAATGTATAATTCTCACATTAACACATGTTATGTGAAGAATTCATGTGCACAGATAAATTTGGGATCAGAAGAAGGAACAGTTTATGTGCTAGATGTCAATGGCACAAGCAGGCATATTCAGTCTGTGTGAGGAACCTTTTCTGGATAAACAAAAGAATAATTCAGACCTTCACTGAGCATATTATCTATGAACATGAAAAACTAAATTTGAGCCTCTCTAAACATTTTGTTTCTCACTTACTCCACAGTCAACAACCCCTGGGAAACTGAAATACCTGAGAAACTATATGTGAAGAAAAAGGGAAGAGAAACAGAGACAGGACTATTCACCCAAGAGTCTGCTCCCAAGTTGAGTTAGATTCAGAAAGTCATCCTTTTCCCACTCACATGTGCTAGAGGCTAGAGAATTCCATGTTGAGAAATCCAGTTTGGATGTGCACTTAACCTATCATCAAGGTTGTCAGCATCATGAAAGCTATAAATCATTCTTTGGTACAAAATCTGTACTGTTCTGCTTATTGCAGATGTTACTCTTGTGACATCATTGCCCATCTGCCTTGGATGCAGATGTCATCAGCTTCGGGCTACCACTTATCCCATCCAATTCCAATCATAAAATTACTGCATATAGGACTCAGACTTTTCAGGCATAGAATAAATTAAAAATAAATCTATTTTGCAAAATGCTATTTCTTAGAGAATTCTGTATTTGCTACCACTCTTGATTTACAGGATACAAACTTAATCTTGTCTATGTTACTTCTAAATACTAGGGTTTATGATGTTTTGAAATATCATTATGACTCACATATTTCAAATTATGTCTTTCATAATACTTATATATATCTTAATACAATGGTAGTAATAATTTATTCCTCATGTAAAGGTAAACAAATTATAATTGAAAGCAAATAATAATTTAAGCAAGGAAAAAAACCAAAACTGTGTCCTAATTTATGACCATAAGAACAGTCATTTATTTTTTTAGCTTCTAGTGATTCCTCAGCCCAGGTTCTGGGCTTGAAGATTGTAATCTTTGGTCAGGAACTAGTCTGGACTTTAAGCAACCATAGAAATGAATACATTTATTGTCCATATGGTTTGGTTCGATCCCTCCACACTGTCTTGTTTCTTCTTATGAAACTCTGACATGAAATAGTGACTTTTTGTATTTCTCAGTTCTCCTGACCAACAATAGATACAAAAGTCTTGTCATGCAAACATTCCTTTGCCTTTTGAACTATCTTCTCCTGTCTCTGGATGTAGTAGAATTGTCTGTTTAGAGCCACAAAGACACATACTGACCTCTATCCTATTTTGGAGACAAAAGTGTATATTTGTTCCTGTAACTCCAGGCCATAAACCCTTTCTGCCACTCAGGTGAAGATGAGCAGCCCCCTGGGGCGGCTTTCTCAATAAATGTGACAGCAAGCCATCCATCTTCTCTCCTAAACAACTGTTACATTTCATCCCACATGGGTAGGGATGGCAACAGAAACGTTAGCAAGAGAATTGCACTGCATATACAGGAAAGCAGGGCATGATGCCCTCTGCATTGCTAAACACACACACTCACCCTTGTATTTCCTTGAAAACCATGTCTTGCAATTAATGTTGTACTGGGCTACCTGGGTCATATTGTCAATGTCAGGGCTATTATTTCAGTCTCTGTGGACTCAAGCAAGTGACATCCCATTGTTATGCTTGATTCACATTTTCAGACATTTCTTTGAAAAATGAAGAGTGGAAATGTGCCTCATTTACTGAAAACAGGGATTATTTCTTTAATTATTAATTATAAGTTTATATGTTTTAGAGGGAATACACTACTAAACTCTAATAGTGTTATAAATATTCATTACCCAGACATATAAGGTCTTCAATTTTCTTTTACTTACCCATTTGCAAGATTTTGTAATCAAGTGTCTCTGGAATCTTCCTTCTCATAAGAGTATAATCTGGCCATTTTCCAAGTACATCAAAACTGAGTATGTAAACTCCACTACAGATATCTTGGAAGAGCAGAGTCAGGAATGATAATAGTAAGGTACAGTAATGGCAAAAGTACGATGCCCTGATTGCACGTAAAGCATGAACAATGTTGGCAACTGATTGCCATCACCGGGGGAACATTACAGTCACAGTCTATTAACTCTCTCAAATCTGGCATTAGTTACTGAATAGTAGCTAAGGAAGTGTAATTCAGGTAATGAGGAGGACATATAAAGCAGCAGCACACAGAAGACAGCAAAAACTATGTCTCCATGCCAATCCTTGGATGTGATACAAAAGAAGTGGGAGTAGGACATCTTCAGCATGGGAACATGACTTTGGATGTGTTATAACTATCATCAGAGTACGTGCTGTCATTAATATCAGTCGTCTCCGGGTGTACATTATCCCATTGCTATTGTGATGTTCTGTGTAACTAAAATTCACTCCTTCTATTTGCTCCAGAATCATCTCCAAAGTTTCTTGTGATTTTTGGCAGCAGCATCTGAAAGTACACAAACTCCCAGCTTCTGCGAGAGAAGAGGCAACTCAAAGCCTGAGGAAGAACAGGAGCACCCTCATGCTCCAGAAAAACTCATCATGTTATAATTGGAGTGCCATTCAATAAAAATTGCTTCCCTCAATTTCAAGGAGGAGCTGACAAACTGCTGCACAAGGAGAGCATAGAATTTTCTGTAATCTAGTAATGAACTATGAAACACAGATGGACTTTTTTCCATTGTCAGTCTTGCACTAGATAAATGCAGGACATGACAGGATCAAGTGGCAATGGCTTTAAGCTGAGAGTAGAGTTTAGATTAGATATCAGGAAGAAATTCTTTGCACAGAGAGTGATGAGGCACTGGAACAGGTAGATTGGGTAAGTTTTGGATTCCCCATCTCTGTAAGTGTTCAAGGTCAGGCTGGACAGGGCTGTAGAGACAACCTGGTCTAGTGGAACATTTCCCTACCCAAGGCAGGGGAGTTGGAACCAGATCACCTTTAAGGTCCCTTCCATTCCAAACCACTCTGTGGTTCTATAATTCTATGCTTGGTCATTAAGACAGTGCAGCAACACAGGCTGCCTTGCACTAGTAAGCATATAACTATCCACTTTAAAGTAATCACACCCTAAAAAAAAATACCCAAAAGCTAAAAGGAATCCAAAGGGTTGAACACATAGTAAAAACCAGACTCTTAGAAAACTGAAAGCTTAGAAGATGAGATAGAACAGAGGCAGAGGAAAAAAGGAAGAAAGAAGCTGCATTTTAGATATAGAGTGATTAAATGGCAAAAGAGGAATGGATATAGTAAAAACAATAAGAAATTGACAGATAGACGAACATTTATAGCAAGGGGGGGTTAGTAGGTATTTACACTGGACATGGGAGGATTCTTTTCACATTAATCAAATGCAAATCCTTCAAAAAATTCTCACATTTTAGTACCTGTTTCACACACTTTCTTGACTCTCTCCATTCTTTTCTGTACTTCTGCTCTGTAGAAATATGCTGCAAAGTGTATATAAAAATGTTATTTATCCTATTCATCACATTAAATTTTCATTAATAAATGCCTTCTTTTGAAAACAGTTATGAGCCTTTTCAGTTCCCTGTTTCATTTCAGCAATTGGAAATTAATTTCTAAATCTCTCTTGGATATTCCTTATGACAACTGTATAATTTTATAAATAACTGACCCGCTTTACCATGACAAGAACTATATGTCTGAGAACTATTTATCCTGAAGGTTGAAAAGTTTCTTACCTTGATGCAATATATGCTTTACCAGATGTTTCACAGGGAAGACAACCATGCTGATAAAAACAAATTGCACTAGGAGCAAACTTTTAGTGAACTGGTTTGGACTTTACATTAACCTTAGGATGGACTGATTCTATCACTCTCTGGTGGTGGGTATCTGAATTTGTTTTTCATGATTATGATTGTAATGAGCTGTGCAAGAAATTGTCCACCGTCCGCCCCTTCAGTTGTCAAGAACAATAAATGCTTTCGAGTGAAGCATTTATAAGGCAAAAATGCACACACTGATGTCTTTATGGAGGGGAAAATATATCACAATTGCAATTATTTTTTAAGCCATCCTATTACCTTCAGTTCATGTTAATTAGATCCACAATAAAATTTTCACTGTGTTGATGAACTGTAACAAAGAAAGCCTGTAAAACCTGCAGAGTTATTTCTGTTTGCCCAGTGCCATTGGGCTGTGTGGCAAATGGGAGTAAGTTCTCACTGAATCTCTCAGTTGCACATATTCCCTGAGAAAATAATAAGGTTAATTTGATTTCTGCTTTCAATTTTTTTCTTTTCCCATATACAGTGGGTAGTAATTCTCATCTTTATGAACTGCTGTGCTTTTCATACTATTTTATTGATCAGTAATTTGTCATTGTAAGTTCCTTCACTATCTGCTTTATCAGTGACATTTTCTGTCCAGCTATGTAACAATTACTTTAACTTTGATATTATAATATTATAAAAATTATTGTTAAGAAATTTGTATTTTGATGTCAATATTTCAGTAAAAAGGAATTAATAAACAGCAGAACTTTTATACTACACAATTATGAAGGGATGGAATAATCATTATGGAGCATGATTGCTACAAAAATACCTGAACAGTTCTTTATAAATTCTGGTAGAAATTGAGGCAATGGTGTGCATTTTCTCTCCTCTTTTTCCACAGTATCCCAATAACATACCTGGGAAAAGGAATTGGACACTGTTGATGGAAGAGAATTTATATGTAAACTCACTGGAATTTTCCAAATCACAGGATGAGAAAATGTTATAGTGGGATAACCTGTGCAAAAGAGGAGCCATATGTTTAGAGTGCTATTGGTTTTCTTCCTTAGATTGGGTATTGATTGCTCCTGTCTGTTCACTGATTAGTGAAAAAGTCTATTTTTCACTTTCAAGAGAATCATTGTCATTGCTTTGCTGTCCTTTATTCCTAGGCAAAATCCCTATAGATACTACACTTCTGGAATTTCTATGCATATGTGACCTTTTACTTATTTACGACTTGCATATCTATGAGCTGAAATCTCATGGCAGGAAATGAGATTAAATTGTTCTGAAAGAAGAATCAGGTTCTCCAAGTTGTAGGTCTGAAGTGTGGCATCCAAAGAGAGCCTACTGTTCTGCACAGATATTGCTTTAGCATAATAAAAATAAATTGAAGATTACATGTCCAAAATTCTACAGTATTTTTCTTCATTACTCAAAAGATAGGAAATGCCATCATCTTATTTAAGAAGAAAAAGTAGGTGCTGCTTCTCAGGGTTTGGTGTTCTTGCTCACCAGCCTGCCTTGGTCTTCCCCAAAGGAAATGCAACTGCTTCTCCACCCTGCACAAGGAACTGCCCCAGACTTCCTCCTGCAGAGACACAGCCCCACAGGCCCCCAGCACAGAGATGGGCATCAAGAACCTGTTCAGGCCCTTACAGGAATTTTCCTGGTATATATACACCATTACTTGATTTCAGTACAAAAGTCAGAAAACAAATATTGACTGCTGTTTGGGAGTTTATAATTGTGGCTAGCTCTGGGACTGGATGTCCTTTGTATTTTGTTTATTTGAATTGCATTGCTACAGCAAATACAAACAGCCAGTTAAGCCTACAATGTACTCATATTCTAGAGAGGCACAAAGGCTAACCTGATAAAAATGAACACTGTGAAGTGGGAAGAGTGTTCTTGGTTGTTTTATCAGGGTTTTTTAATTCCTCTGCAAGAGTTTTAGTGCTTTATCTTCAGTCGTACAAATTCGATATTTATTTTCCAGAAGAAATGAAAGAAAATTTAACGTTGCTAATGTGTTATCCACTTCAGAAATGTATTTGAAACGTGACAAAAACCCCTGCTTTCAAGCATGTTTTCTCCAAAGCCAGTAATAGGTTTTAATGGCTCAGAAAGAATATCATAATACAGCATCATCAAACCTAATCTACCATGAGAAGAATAGTAATATCAAATGGCCTCTCCTATAGAAATGAATTGTAATTAATTACCTAATTTGTTGGAGCATTTGTAATATATATTTAATGACAGTACTGTCTGGCACAGCCTTCCAGACAGTGTTCTGAGGAAACATGATCTAAGCATAGCCTCAAGCTGATATTATCAAATAATTCACCATGCTGTGTAAAAAAAATCCAGATTAAAAAAGCAGCTAATGTTTCAGCTTACACAGCCTCAGGAAAGCCTGTTTTCACCCTAACATTTCTCTCTGTCAGCCCCATCGCCTCTGCCTTTATATCTGGAACATGCAGTAAGTAAGTATTCAGCACTGGCCTGATTGTAGGTAGCACCAAGCAAACAATAGCCCATTACTATATATCACACTCCAATTACTAAAGACCTTGCCATGTGTCTAATAGTCTGATATAAACAGTCCATTAGGCTTTCTAATGGTGGTATTAAATAAAGGGAGAACGAATAGTACTAAAACAGTTTGAAGCCCCTGGGCAGCTTTGCATCTTCCCATGCCACTCCTTTTAATGGGATTATGCTATTGCTTTGGTTGATAGAAACTGTCATTTGAAGGTTTCCAGTTCTCCTGCTGGTTTTTGTTGAATCGACAAGGCAAATGTATCTAAATATTTGCCCTTTTGTCTATCTTCTTCAAGAGAGTAAACTTCTTGCCCTCTATTCCCACTTACATCATTGCCTCTTTTTGCCAGATGGAACAATGCATGTCTCCTAATCAAGTAGGGAATCTCTGGTGCAGACCCTTCCTGGAATCTAATGCAGCCTGTGAATCTCTCAGCATCTTCAAGAGACAACATTAGTCATACAAATGACCCCTGTATCAGTGTTCTGGCAAGGCATTGTAAGAGTTTATTCAATCATGGTAAGATATTTCTTCAAATTAGAGGAATGTCCATTATATTTCTTTACTTCGGTTAAAAATTAGAGAGCTTTTCAAACTCAGAATAACTACAACAAAAAGCTACTTCAGACTTGCAAATGTAAATTCAAAAGAAAATATATCAGAAAAGTAAAATAATTGAAGGAGAAGTATTAGATGAATAAAAATATTTACAGGCCTGTAAAACTAGGTTTCCTCTAGAAAGGCTGTAGCATAATTCACACGTGTTATACAAAGGATTGGCAATGAAACACCAGAGAATGACATTCAGTAATGTTCTCCATCATAGACTGAAACTGCAACTGCTGAGCTATAGTATAAACAAATAAACTGAAGAAAATGACAAAACTGACTTTAAACTTCTGAGTCTCACAGACTGATGATTGTTTAGTTTAAAACATAATGAACAGTAAACTCTAGACATGCTGTTTACTTTTAGAGATGCTAGTATGCCAAAAGAGAGCATTTAGGCAGCTCTTTAGTTTAGATTTAATTGACAAAACCTGTTAAATTATTGTAAAAATTTAACTTTGATATCGTACACTAACCAAGTCCAGAATGATGGTATATTTCATATGTAAAACACAACAAAATGTTACATGCAACATTCTGGCACTTATCATTTATTTCAGCAGTGTTTCTTTCTTTTAAATTCTGCTAATTTAGTAATTATAAAAGTAATCAACAAGCCTTCTGTCCATAGGTCTTCTGTGAAGCTAGTGGATTTAGCAGGAACCATGCCATAAACCAGCATCATAGCACTGATGCAGTACTGCACCAAAGGGACCTCCTTTTAAGACTAGAAAATAAGCTGGCATCTTGCTTGCTCTAGTTTTGGGAAACCTGCCTGATATAGCACTTTGGGTGTCATCTAGAGGTGACAGTGACTGTGGTTTGTAATGTATTTTACCGTATAGACAAATTTTCCAAATCATTTCACAGTTGTCATTCAACAGGATTTGGAATAATATCAGCCAAAGACTACGTGATAACTTCTGCTCTGTATTGCTTTGTTCAGTTTGGTAGGGATTTTCCTAATTACTCAAGCAAAATGTAGTCAAGTATACAAAGGGGCTCTATCACTTCTTTGTGACACCGCCTCAAATAGAAGACCATTTTTAAATAAGTCGGTGGAACTTCCTGGTGAGGAAAGGGGATCTCCTGGAAGCTCTCATGAGCCACAGTTATGCAAAATGGGAACAGACTGTACTTTTGTCCAGTCTATCAGCTGTTAGTTCTCAGTCTATAGGAGATTTCTTTGTTCTTCTAAGAAGGAAGCAGCTAAAAATCTGAAAAGAGCAAAATGAAAAGTGTTCACAGAAGTCACAGAATCAGAAGAAAAGTTCTGTCCCTTGAATAAGTTAAGGCCTGAAATCATTTGGTGGTAAGCAAAAAGTCAAAAGCTATTGGAAATGAGACTGAACACACAGATAGAAGCCACATCCAGGGATGTTAGAAGTGTCTGATGGAATTGATAGGTATTAGGTCAATCTATTAAGCTTCACAGATACATGTTACACATGTGATTTAGACTGACCTCATTTTAGATACCTAAATTGTAGATTTCTACAATTCCATCTGACCTCTGAACCTGGAGGTTCTTCTTGTAATTGACAATATGAAATAAGTATATAGGTAGTTTTAGGGCATGTTTCATCTTAGCTGCTCTAGCCTTAGATGAATCTCATTTTACAAATGCATATTTCATTTCACTCATTAAAAATTAATTTTAGGCCAGCGGTTCAGTCACAAAGCCAGATCCACATTATAGTCAGTCACATCAGATCAGATGTGAAGCTGGAAATGCCAATGTCCCAAACCACAAATATCTTAGACCAAAGAACATGAAAAGCTTCTAGTTCATGGGAAAAAAAGGAAAGCAGAAGAACTTCTAACAGCTAAAAATCACCATCCACTTAGTGTTCCATGAGGAGCCAACAGATATCGAATTTGGACTTGTTGTCACTATGACTTCATGCAACATCAAATAATGATTAAAGCAGGATGTGAGGGAACTGCTATGCTGTATTACCCTGGCATACCACTTAGATGAAAAGGAGATGGTAAATCACAAGTCATTGACTGGTCGGTCTACTTGAACAACCTTCACCACTTCAGACATTGTAAGAAAGCCAAATGGTGATGTGAGGCTGTGCAATGATGTCAAGAAACCGTCTGTAAATAGTCTCTCTCATGTTCATAGCACAATAGTTAAAAACAGGAAGAAAAACTGTAGCAGTTTAAACTTTTCATACATTATCATTTTCAACACACCTGAGCATGAAATGAAATGCTTCCTGGTTGTCTGTTCCACAAGAGCCTTTTAGATTCATTAAAGTGTTAAAGACTTTTCAGACTTAATAAACGGCCCTCACTTAAGACATGAGAATTAAAGACATGCAGTCAAGTAACTGTCTTTAATTCCACAGAACAATAAATATTTGGTGAGAGGGTAAACAGCAGCTGCATAACCAAACAGGACTGGAAAGGATGATCTGGGTCACCCCATCCAGTCTCATTCTGAAATCTCCTGAGTTTACAAATCTCCATCTAAAGAAAATTTATTTTTTTTTTATCCTAACCCCTTACTGAAAGTCTATTACAGAACCATCACTGAACCTTTAAACCAAAGATTAGATTTTCTTTTTTTTTTGTCATAATTAAAACTAGAATTTCTACAGTTTATTTACAGGCTAGGCTAATTGAGGAGAATGCTATCTTTTCTATAATCTCTGACTATCTTGCTTTCCATATCAACTCATATGTCACAGTGAACCTTTTACTCAGTGCAGCTACCTCTTCAGAATGCTTCTTTGAACACCACTTCTTTGGCTTAAAGAGTATATCTATGTGCTGATTTTGGCTGGAGTAAAGTTAATTTTCTGCACAGTAGCTAGTATGGGGCTATATTTTGGATTTGTGCTGGAAACGGAGGGATTTGTGCTTGATGACACAGGCATGTTTTAGCTATAACTGAGCAGTGCTTACACAGGGTCAAGGTCTTTTCTTCTCCCCGTCTTCACACCAAAGGAATATGTGATAAGAAGCATAATATGAATCATTTTTACTGTTTTATTTATTGCAATTACAATATATAACTTATCAGAAATGGCAATTGATTGACCATCAATGTTTTGCAATCTTCCATAACAGTGTACCGTTCTCTTTTGAATAGTTGGAGTCATACCAAGCAAAATCTCCCTGACTGCCAGAATTCTGCCAAGAATTAACTTTATCTTCTCTGAATACTCAGTCCCATATAAATATCTATATTCTCATTACATTCCCAGAAGTGTTTATTGATCGTTGTTTGCTGTAGGTCCACTGAAAATTCTGTGGTTTAACCACTAGGGAAAAGAAATGACACCATAAGAGTTAGATGTGCAATAAGACTTTATGGAGACAGATTAACAGTCAGCAGACAGATGAGGAATTAGGTCTTGAAATGAAAAAGTTGAGAGTTTGAGGTGGGAGGGTGTAAAGGTTTAACGTTGCCCAGGAGATGGAAAACCACCTTAAAAAACATTTGTCTGCAGTACCTCACTGAAGGAATTTGTTAGTTAAGAGTGGAGGAAAATTGCAAAGAATTGAGTGAGTAATATACATTGACGGTTGAACACAAACAAAAGGCAAACACACAATCAATATTTATTTGCCAAGACTTGTGGGCAGAAGCAATTTTTACCCTCAATGTTATGTTAAATGTAAAAAGGGTCTTGCAATAATCGGGGTTTGCCATTGTTCTGGTCAAATTATGTAAATTCTGGAAATCAGCTGAACTTAAACATGTGTGGCTGCAGTGAAGTCAGTTTCCAAATCTGGAGAAAAAGCCTTCAGCAGGCTCTACGTGTGTTATAACAAAATCGCCACAAAGAAATTGCACCTACAACCTACACTTAAACAAAACCTGACTAAATGAAAGAGGCATTCATAAAACTAAACACATCTAAAAACATGAGCTGTGCTCTGACATTTCAGCTTGCTCTAGTGATGCCAAAATTATTTTTTGCTTTTTCTTTTCTATACCTTTTACACAGTCCAGTGTATCCACAAGTACTAGCGTGCATATTTGTACTTCTTTAAGTCTCATAACTCAGCATAGTTCCAAGGTCCTGTAGAGCTAGGAGACCAAACATCCTACTATCTTGAAATGCCATGGCTTCCCTAGTAGAATATGTTCTGTAAACTTATTGCCCCCCCCAGGGAGATTAGATCTATACGTTGTGTGCGTGAGTGGGGTGGGGAAAAAAAAAGGGAGAAGAGCATGCATGGTGGGTATCGCAACATATTCCACCTTGACGATGTGATGTATCAGAACAGGATCCTACTAAAATACTGAGATAAATGACCCTCAACCCTCTAACCTCCAACTGTGTCTAGTTTTCATTCGTAAGACCAGGAAAAAAGGCATCACTAGTCTGGACTTGAACTTTATTTTTTTGTTTGAAAGTCCTACAGCAAGGGTCATAGAACTCTATTTGAGTTCAAAAAGAGAACTTTATCTGAGACACCCACACTGTCATTATGAGAACTCCTTGAAGGTCTCATTCACATAAAATGTACATGCCCAAAAAGATTAAGTGGCTGCTGCTACTGAGCATTTCATCCCAGGTTTAATCTGTTGCCTATCTTCATTATTTCCTTCTGTATGATTTACTTCATAAAAGAAATTGCTAAATGCCTATACGTGGTGAAAGTCCACCTGTTACTTGTGGATATAAAAAGCCTCCAGAGAAAAATGTGGAAATAGAAAATACAGAAGCAATTATTTTAGGAACGACAAAAGCAGATTTTACTTACTACTTTTTCCTCCTCTAAATAATTCAGCAACTGAGAGATTTCATGTCATGGATTTCATTATAGGAATGAAATTATTTCACAATCCCCTTTCCTTTCACAATTGACACAGGTTCAGCTCCTCAGAGAGACTCTTGAATTCTTAAATGTCAATGCTAGTGCTGATAACCTCAGCCCTTTCACTTTCTTACTTACATTTCCCTAGCACATGGAAGAATGGATCCTTTAGTATCTGGTTTACTGCATTTCTGGAGAGAATGGAAAGTGAGCTACACTGTCACTAACTGGGCATAATGAGCTTTTACTGAGATTTAGAAGCTGTTAATAACCGCAACCTGTCTCCATAAATTAAAAACAATACCTGGCCTCTTATAGTTTTCCCTGACTTGGTATCTGTCTTGGTCATACTTTATGGTGGCTGTCAGTGCATTTATTGTACTAGAAGTTAAGATTTCCCAAACGGAAAATGTATTTCTAGGAAAAACTACCACCATGGTACAGGCAAGAGAAATACTGTCCTTTAATAAATATGAGCAAGAACTTTGACTGAATGTTTTAATCTTTGCACAAAATATTGAAAACTGTCTTCCTGTAGCAAGGAGGAAATATTAAACTAACAGGGCAGTTAATGCATTTCCTGGGACTAATATAAAAAAATAATGAGATAAAACCAGATAAATTATGTTAAAGACGGGATATGAAAATACAGGCATAACAACACACCTGCAATAACCAACAACAGAGAAGCAAAAATAAATGGTGGCCTGTAGCACAGCCCATTGGCATTAGCATGCTGAGGGCACATCTTCACCCAGTTAATCTTTTCCAACCTGGCTTTTAAAAGTATATATATTTTTTCCCTGAAAAGTCTGTTTCTAGATCCTGGGACAGCTATATTTCCCCCAAGTGCTGCAGGAGCTGTCTTACTTGTTCCCTTTGAATTTCTGTATAGCAGCAGCACATGCTGCCTTCCCTTTTCAGTCCAGCCGTGCACAGTGGTGGATTCCAGAAACACAGACATTTTCTCTGTTCCTCTCCTGAGTGGTGGTTGGACAGGCTGGGATAAGCTACATGCAAGCACAAAAAAAGTAAGGTGCTGAAGGATTGCGAACTATTTTCCCTTTTCAATCATTCTGCATTAAGTACCCCACCCTGATTTATTAACTATGTTATGCTAACACCTAAGGAGACCTGCTTTTAACAGTCTAAGAAGGGACATAGGGACATTCCCTGTTTTCAATCCTGCCTACCTCCTCTCTGAAATAACCTCTTGCAAATCCTTCCCAATTTCAAATTGCTGCAGCCCATTCTCAGCACACTCTCCAGGCCTCCAGGTCTCCCTGAGGGATAACAGGGACCTAAGTCCCCACACTGGGTCTCCCCTCACAGCTCCAACAGAGCTGATATTTTATACCCCTTGGCTTTATAGTTTTTGAGAGGTGTATACGTTTTTAAGCTGCTGAATCTTTCTTTGCAATTTTTTTAATCTGTTCTGGTACAAGGACTTCCTATAACTGCAGGAAAAATCCAGTTCAGGTTGCTACTAAGTGAATCGATTATATTAGAGTAGGCAAATTTCTAAGACCAAAAAAAAAAAAAATCTCTTTTGTAAATAGTATCACTGCTTCTATAGATATCTTGGAAAGTCAGTATTTTCTTGAACCAGTAACTTACCGGTGATTATGATGCTTGACTGTGACTCAGTGATTTAAACATGATCAGCTATTATTCTCTTCCTATTGTCTCATTCTCTCGCTGGTAATTAACATCTTAAATGATGCATTAACTGGAATGTAGAAAAAAACAACTCTGCTTGACCACTTCAGCTTTTTTAGCTTTTTCAGATTCTTTCCCAGAACTCACTTCTGACAAGTATCCTTATTTCAACTAATTGTTACTTTTTATAGTTTTTCCTCCCTTTCTCGCCTTCTTGCACACAAACACATATACACTTTTTTTCCCCAGGATGTAAGGAAAGGGAGTGGAAATGGCAGCACAACAACTCCAGTTTTCATGAAGAAGATAATCTTCTTTAAACAGAGTTCTAATCCTCTGTCAAGCAATGCCGACTGGTTCCAGGTACCATGACTAATAATGGGCTTACTCTCCCTTTTACTGGCATTGCTCACACCACAGTACCTTCCAGAAGACCAAATCCAACACCAGGAAAATGTGTCCATTGTTGTATTTGTCTGCTTGAACTTATGCTTTCAGAAACTGAGAAACTTCTGTCAACAAATTGTAGTCAGAAAAACAGTACTTGATGTCAAAACATAAATAGAGGAGTAAGTCAGTTATCCCTAGTATTGGTTTCTTGGAGGTATTTTGTCCTTCATGAATTTCAAAAGCCTGAACATTCATGGAACAAGATAAAATAGATTTAATTTTTGTCTCTTAATATAAAAAATTTATTGTTTGACCCATAATGTAGATCAGAGGAAAATTATGCAGTTGATATTACACGGAAAGATGAAATCGCTACTTTAATACCTCTTAGCAATTTCTGCAGTCTTTGGAATTCTTCTGATATCCTGTTGTCTGAGAGATATATGGGTCACTGCAGAAAGAGGAAATCCAAGCTCTAAGAGCTACATGCACTAATTAGATTTTTCAATAAATAATTTACCAAGTCTGTTTCAGTTGAGAGATTTCATTAAATACTTGAAAATACTTAACAACTTTGCTTCTTTTTACATCTGACATAGGTTTGTCTCCCCAGAGATGTCTCTAGGTTTTTAAATACAATTGCACTGTTATTCCAATAAACCATTTGCAGCTATTCTACATACATTTGCTTTGTCATATTGATTATTTTAATTTTTCTTTTTTAAATTTTTTTAGAGCTCATTGGTATTCACCCTTTAAAGCAGGAAACCTTAACCTGAGGCTTATAAAAGTCTGTCTTGCCTCTGGAAATTTTTCTGCTATGGGATTAATGAAAGTTACATAGAAAATAATTTAAGAAGAATACAGTATTTTACTATTCATCCCTCTTTCACAACTTTGATTGACTGTCTTAATTTGAAATCACTTTTGCTTCATAATTAAGCAGATTTTGTGTTCAATATTTTTCTTTCTTGTCATAAACAAGGTTTCAGTCTGTGAAATCTGCATGGGAGTATAAAGTTGTTTCTGTTTTGTGGGTGGTGTTTAACGTCTATACAGTGTCTTATTAATGGCTCCATTGTACTTCTCTGAATAATTAAATTCTGCTAATGGCTGTAGTATTTTCATGAGCAACATCATCCTTTTTTTTATTATTATTACTGCCAATGAAGGATAGGAATATGCCAACCACTAAAATGCAGCTCTTGTGGAACCCAAGGACATATATTTAGCATAAATCAATCCCATCAGAATGAACTACAGAACAAGGCAAAGAGTTTTTCTGGAAGACTTTCAAAACACCATCAATAAAGTGATGCTACAATTGATTACTTCTCAGCATGCATTCTAAGATAAATGACCAGTGATTCCATTTAAAAGTTAATGCTGAAAAATCTTCCAATGTGAATAGCAAAGAGCAATACATAAACACTATAAAAAGAATGAAGATATTTCAGGCAGATACTTGAGGCAAAAAAATACAGGCATGCAGCTATACCACAAAAATACCCACAAGGACCTTTTTCAATACACAGATATGTTTGTTTCACAGGTATTTACAAGGAAAAAGACAATTACTAGACAAGGAGATAAAACAATGAAACTTTGAAGTTAATCCACAAGTTAAAATTCTTATTGCAACATAAAATGTGTTGCTAAATTTTATCAGTTGCTGTTTAAACCCCTAAATTTCTCTCTTAATAAATACTCAAGGGCTAAACCAGGCCATTAAAGCAATAGCATGCAGTAGTTTTTTGCTCAGATCTCATTTTTCTAGGAGGCAGCTTATAGCAGTCCACTCAGCAGCCCATTCCACAATAAAAATGGGAAATACATAGACTTGTGCTCCCCATGAATCTTGACAGTTCTCTAGATGTGCACAGATGTCAGACAAACAAATAGTATGAGGCAGACAAACAAATAAACAGACTGTCCAAACCTATTTTGGCCTTTTCAGTGTGGAAAGATACTTTGTTCATGTTGTTATGTCACTACTGCCAGCCCAGCCAGACACACACAACACAGCCAGGATCATTTAGGAGCCAAAACCAACTTGTCCTGATGGAACCATTTCTGGGAAATCAATAACATGTGTGCATTGCATTTAGACTGGCAGATAGAGAAATATTTCTGTGCCTCGTAGAAGGGAGGTACTAAAATACTTTTCCACATAGAAATAGTGGATGGTAACAAACAGTGATTTTAATATAAAGGTCTATGAAATATTTATGAGGAATAACATTATGGAAAAGGCACATAATATTGTCACCTCAAATAACCGGCAACTGAACATCATAACCCATTTTGCTCCTTCCAATCTGTCACCCAAATTGTGTTTATTTGCAAACTGGCTTTGGTCCACATTTACCTAGTTACAAGGAAAATGTTTTATTCAGAATATATCCACAGTATAATTTTTTTTTTTTTTACCAAAGCATTATGTATTAATCTGAAGATCTATGAAAAGCTGCTTTTTATTTTTGACATTCTTATTGAAAAATTGTCTCATTAAAAATGCTGGCTCATTCCAGTGTGTTTAGTTTGGATTGCTAAATAACATACACTTGCAAATATGTCTGGTGACTTATATAAAAACAGAAATTATTTAACTAGCGTACAATTTTCCTGCTTCACTGCAGAAATTCCTCCACTGTCAAAGATACCCATTACCAAGAGCAGAATTCACTTCTTATGCTCACAATAGTTACAATCATCTGCATAACTGTCAGCCAGACTTGGTGGCTAATTGTTTTTCTGAGGTGCATTATCTGTGCTCTGCTAATAGAAATAATGAAAGCTTTAATGTTCATACTGTTTCTAAAGCAGAGTGGTGATGAGTGTGTGATTTTTAAAAACAGATTAATTCACTGAATCTTTTTTTGCAAGAAAATGAGCATGACAATCTTTATAATAGAAAGGAAAGAGAAAAACACTGCCATTTCATTTTTGACCAGAACAAAAATGCATTGGATATTTTCTCTTTAAAAAAAAAAAAAGCTCCTTTTTTCCTCCCTAAGAAGAAAGCTGAATAATATAGACCTGTACTTTCCTTGAAACTGCTGTGTTGAACCAAGAGTGATGACAACATCTGAGTGTGTCTTAAGAAGCAAAAAGAAATAAGTTTTTCAGTTGAAAGATTTTAGAACTCACTACCTTACCTTAGTTGGAATATTCTGAATCAAAAGATAGCAATTTTAGAACATGCCAGCTTGAAAACACAGGGATGAATTCCTTGTGGCCAGGTAAGATTTGTCGGTCATGTACCATTTTAGACCACTAGAAAATCCAACTCCTCCACTACAAAATTAACACTTGAGACAGTATCAACAAAAAAGTATCCACCTCAACAATACTTTTATATTCTCCTTTAATTTCTTGATCTGAAGAGAAACATAAGCAAAGATATAAGCTTTGAGCTTCATTCACGTTCACATTGTACCTTGGGATAATCATCTTCCAGAGACAAGAATCATTGTCTCAGTGCTTACTGTGCTGATACACTGGCTGTAGGTATTCAGATACCCTATATTACCTTTAAGGATATGGCAACCACTGGCAAATAAAATCACCTAACAATGCTAAACTGCATATTGATCATCACAGGATTATTCTTGCATGTTAGATAAACACTTTTCAATTTGAATAACACTACTTATCAATTAATTTCTTATTCATATCTCTAACCCAAATTACTAAAGTACATTAAATATTCATAACTATCACCAATATCTAGCTGACTGAGAAGAAATTTCTAATGATAACATGATTAAAGCAAAAACGTTGAACGTGATCATAGAATAATTTACGTTGCTCCTTTCATTATAGCAAGAATCCTTTGATGCATATTACAACAAATACTTTCTCCCAGCTGTAAAACATTACAGTGTTGTGAAAAAATAAGGTGGAGGATTACTTTTTTGGTGATAACTCAGATTTAAATCTTCTCACTACCACCTGTACTTACTATGCCTCCAAAATGTTCCTTGTATGTCTGCTTGAACAAAGGCCTCGTAATAGTTCAACCTGATTTCTTACCTCCCACCACCCCCCAGGGGGTTCACAGGATGATCTGACATGAACAGAACATTATCTATCATAAGGGATGATGATAAAAACCCCCACTTCTACAGAAATCAGCAATTCTTTGTGGAGAAGGCCTGGATTTGATGTGGTGATCTACTCTAGGGTCAGTGCTGATCATGTTGAGCCATGAGCAGACAATGGGAGTCCACCACAAAAAGCTCAAGGCCTCCACAGTGGGTCATGTGAAGGAAATTCAGAGCAAAACAATAGAGAAAGACATACCTAACATTCCCCAAACAAAATTGGTATGTCATTTGAAAGTTTAAAATGACTGTGTTTTTTTTTTTCTTTTGGGTGGTAAAACTGAGAGAAGATATAAAAAGAGCAGCAAAAAGAAAAAAAGTTTTGGGAAGTTTTTTATGCAGTAGGGAAAGACAAAGCATATGTATGATAGAAAGGGAAACTTTTTATAAATGTTGAGGAAAAGCTACATAAGAGGTTTCTCCTCTCTGAGTGTGTGTGTTCCTGTGTGTCCCTGAACGTGTGCACACTTACAAAGACATTGGGACAGTTGAAACTGCACACGCTGTGTATTTTTGTAACAAGCATTTCCTTCCTTCTCAATGTCTTCAATATTATTTGTGGATCACACTAAGAAGTTCAGATTGAAGTTCTGGTTAGGTAGAAGCCCAGCTTATCCATGGGAGAGTTATTCATTTCAAGGATGGAAAAAAAATTAATTAGGTCCTCAGGTAATAAAATATCTGATGGCAGAAACATCTCTTATTATAAAGACCCTATAATGGTCTCCTCCAAAACTTTATGAAGCAACAGCCAGAGCCTCAAGTGCAAGCAAAGGTTCTGCCAGGTGAATGGTCCCATGTACAAACCCTTTTTTGGGTACCTGTTTCTGACCTGAGAGGAAACACAGAAAACGGGCTCAGCTTGCAATTAAATTCTGGTCTTAAAAGCTTTGTTGTTAAATTCAATGGGCAAAAAGACTGGCATCCTGTCTGGTCTTACTTGTTTGGCAATCAAGCTCTCCATTCTCATACCACAGGTAACCTGAAATTGTAAATACTTGTCATAGAAGGGTTATTCTTCCATCATCAGTTTTCAAAGCTGTCGGCAAAGCGTCTTCCAGGAAACCACACGGGCTTGATTTCTGCCTGACTGAGGTTAGATTTCCCTCTGCCAACCCCCCTCCTCCTCTCTAAAGAATGCAGAATACATCTCTGCACAAAGGAGGCAACAAGTGCAATGAAGCCCTCCCCGTGTGTGAATGAAGTGCAAGGGTGCACTTAATGAGTAGCTGGAGATCACAGAAGAACTTTTCCCATTGCTGGTCTTTTACCTTAAAAAGGGCAATTAGACACCTGCCATCCTAATACATGCATATCTAAACCATCTACTTTAAGCTCCCAGAATCCTTGCAAATCCTACCAAAGTTTTCAAAACTGTCTTGAAATTAATGTTAGTACGAACTTGCTGGTGATTTGTTAGAATGTGTATGGGCCATTTGATGCATAATAGCATTATTAAATGTCCTGCAGTTAAGGAATCTTCCTGTACAGAAAGAGCTGTTGCATATATTTCTCTGATGTCTATTCCTACTTAGATTTATGGTGCCTGCTCATTGTCCTTTATTAAATGCTTCTATGAACTTTTCTGTTACATTTTTTCACAGCTTACAGCTCTATAAAATTGAGTTACTATCTATGCAAATTCATACCATTTGCATTAGTAGAAGTCCTGGTCCAAATAAATGTGTTATCTCTCTACATATTTGGTATATGTAGAAGCAAATCTTTGCCTAGTTTTTCAAGATGCACTGACTTTTCATATTTTACCAAATCTGATTAAAATAAGTCTTTGTACCATCTTGTGATGATGTAGGAGCAAGGTACAGAGTCAGACACAGATCTGACCGGTGCATAGTGGTGACAATAAGTCTTTGAGTCATTAACTCTGTTTAATCAAAATCATCCAAATTTGCTTCTATTTTCTGTCTATGGACTAGATCCACAAAAATATTGCATTGCAATTATTTAAGGATGTATTTTGCATGGTTAACCTTACCACAGATCCAGATTTCTGAGTTTTCAGTAGTACTGTGCCAGACGCCTGGAATACCACTGTATGCAAAGATTTAAGACTTTCCTTTGTCCTTAGTCTTTGCTACTGAACAGTTTAGGCAACTTCCTCCCCAGTCCCGTACTCTTTGTGGATAACATTTCCAAGCCCCTTTTGCCCTGCAAACACATCTTGAAGGCCACACTAACGGCTGTAGAATGTTCCTCCAGGGCTCAAGGAATTAATGAATGGGTAGTTCACAATCAAGGGAAATCAGTTATCTTCTTCCTTTTGTTCTCTGTCACAGAGCACATTCATGATCCCATAAACTTTCTTGCACTGGAAATGAATGGAAATAAAATTTCCATCTTAATGTCCGTTGCCAAATTTATCTTAATGTAATAATGGAGAAAATATTTCAATTTCAACTTTCTTTTTTTGACATTTTTTGAAAATTTTTGGTGTTTCTGATACTCAGATAGATAGAGACAGTTCTGCTATATTGATCAAACTACCGTTATTCTTCCCTGATCTATTAAAAGCATTTTTAATTTTTTTCAGAAATCATATCCTTCACTTCTTTTGTATTGAAACAAATCAAAACAAGCCCCAAACAAAACAAACAAACAAACCAACAAACCAAAAAACATCCAAATTGCATTTCAAAAAAATCAGTAAATCTGCAGTATACCTTAAGAATGATCCAGGTCACTGTGTGAATTAGTGCAATACTTCACAGTTTTATGTTACTATTTTTAATCTCTTTCAATAGTCTTCAGAAGGAAGAGAACTTTGTCCAGTATTACAAATAAAATAAATTAATCCTGAATCTACCATATAGTCACTAAAAATCAGTATGGAGAGTTGCTTTTTTGGTGCTACTCTTTTATGAATAAACAGGACGAGAGGTTCAAAGAGTTTAATGCAACCATGTTGTTCCCTGTCAGTCAGTGAAATATTGTGGAGGAATTTGAGTATAGAGATATGGGACTGTTTTGCTACCATGGCAAAAATGTAGAAAATTTGCAAAAGAAGATAAGAAATAAGAAAAAAGCCCACAGTATTTTGAGACTGGAACTTCATAGTTATGCGTATAAAAATTAATCATAAACTACAAACAGCTTATTTTGCAGAGAAAATTTCTGTTGAAATCCTTAACTTGTCAAAAATCTTTGCAAAGGGAAGAAAGAGGTATTTCTATTCTTAAATTCTTTCTATTCTTAAATTCTCTCCTGTGAGTGATATACAGTTATACTATCTTTTGGTGAAACAATGAAACTCAAAGGGGAAAGAATACTGAGTATGAATAGTCAAACATGTTAAAATATACCCTTGTGATCAACATTCTCAGGATTCTGGAGTTTGTTAAAGTTGGTAAAGTAGAACAGTCAGATCCATACCTTATTTTATTCATCATCTAAATCTAACTTTCATACCAAGAGTTTTGGTATACTGATTTCTCAGTTGATCATACCAAAGCTCTACACATTCTCTGGGACTCGCAGACCTTTAGGTCTCTGTTATTTCACTTACATCTTTTTTGCATCTTTTCAAGCCATAGCTCTTGCTGCAACTATAAAGAATATTTTCTACACATTTTTATTTTCCTCTGCTCAATTTCAAGACTTATCAATATCTTGCAGACTCTGATTATGAAATTACATTTGCTACGCGTCACAGAGCAACAACCATGACTCCCTGTTTTTTATCAGAAGTGTCTCAAGATCCTCTGAGTAGAGATGCAATAGAAATAAAGATGCTATTACTGTTGAAAACATTTTCAAACAATAGATATTTTATGGGCTTGGCTTACTTTTACAGTTGCTTAAGTTTTATGTTCATAGTTTCTAAATTCTAAAAACTACAGCACCAGACCATATAAAAGATACTTTTGAATGGATGGACTGATGTGTTGGCACTGTATGCTTTGAGACAAAACATAAAGGAGACAAAAAAAAAGACAGAAATCAAATGAAAGCCTGAATGTGAGATTAGCTCTGCTGACAGAACCTCATTGACCTTTATGGTAAAGGGGTTTGTCCTAAGCTTGAATCGATTAAGGGAAATCATGAAGAGGAGGATACAGAGAGCGTTGGAGAATGGCTTATGGATCTATCAGGTATTGGAGTGTCCTAAAATCCATGTTCACTTGTCTGGTACACTTCCTATCTGCTCAGGATGTGATCTCATTGTTCAATCTGTAAAGACAATTTCTGCTAATTCTTCTTTATCACATTTTGAGGTGGCTTATGCTGCAGAACTTTAAATATCTAACTTTGCACTTGGTCAGCTTTGTTAGCAGGAGGTTAGTTATACAATAGTATTCTGGACCTCTGTTACTATGAGTTTGGAGGTTTTTTTCTCTTCAAAGTCCTTCCTTTATTGATGGATGCTGGGAATTATGGATACACTTTCTTTCAAGAGACTTTTTTGAACAGGCTCTAGTGCTAAATCTGTGAAATCAGTCTGGCTCTGAAAGACATTTTACCTACTTCTGACCAAACTAATCAAGGTAAAGGTGAATTTATGGAAGCGAAAAATTTTGTAGACAAGTACAGGCTTGTGCTGCATTAGAAAATTAAATCCTTCAAATGAGACTGCAAAGGCCCTGTACCAGCTTCTGTGCAGGGAACTCCAGGGTCAGAATCCCGCAGCTTTCTGCACTTGTATAGCTGAGTGGAGACTTCGATCTGCATTCCCCATGTGGCTTTCACCCTGCTCCAGCTGCTGCAGGCAATGGGCAGGCTGGGAGGAGCAGTGGGTTTTACTGCACCATGGCCAAGAAGGGTTCATGTCTGAAATGTTTGAAACAAGGTATGAAATACAGTCATTCATCTGGGATTAGTTTGTTAAATTATTTTGAAATATTAACTCATTTATTTTAAGTTGGAATTAAAGCTTCCCTGTAATGACACAGAAAATCAAATCTTGCAGAATTGTATTTCCTGAAAAGTTACAGAAACTTTCTTCGTAATTGTGCCATTGTATTTCATCTAAAGAAATATCTTTAAAAATATGATTGAAAAGCAGAGAAATTATGGCATATTAATTCTAATGATTAAGAGATTTATGATAAAAACTGGATTTTTAAAAACCAAACTTCATATCTTGGTACATATAAAAGGAATCTCTGCTGCCTCACAGCTTTTAATTTTCCTTTTTCAGGACAAGTGATGGGTTATATAGTCAGCTGTGTCTTTGCTTTGTTTCTAGACCTTTAACTTGTGTAACATATTTCTTTCGTGACAAGAGCTGGAACTCATATGAGATGAATATCACTTTAAAATGGCTCAGAACATCAGTGGCCACACAGAGTTTAAAGCAGCAAAATTCAGTCTTCCCTAAGCAGAAGAAAAACAGAATTAAAAACAGACTTCAGGAACCTTTTCCAAAGTTAAATCCAAAAAGGAGGAGAAGAAATATTGATGTAATCCTAGACTCTAAACAAACACATATTTTGACTATAAATCTTTTAATTATGACTTGTCACTCACAAATTTCTGAAACAATCATAGATATTAGTGGTTTCATCTGGACTCCTTTCCCTTGAAGTGTACTTTAAAAATATTTTTATTCTATTCCCTGTTGAGCAGGCCTGTCTTGTCTCTGACTTGAATTTAATCACTTGTTCCTAAGCGCTCAAGGGTAAGCTTCTCTCTTTCCCATACTTATTTCTTTCCCTATGTCTCAGATCAGTTCTGAAGTTCAGATTTCTAGCCATGTAGGAGTAATTAAGATTCCACTTAAACAGTGTATTGTAACTTTTTACAGGTGTCTTTTATCCCTAAAATGTGTCTTTGAATGAACTTTCCCTCCTCAGAGGCCACACACTAATCCTAGTAAACATTGTTTTTAGTGCAGTCATACCCTTTGTTCCAGTTACCCAGCTACTAAAGATTTTCTTTTCTTTTTTCTTTTTTCTTTTTTCTCTTTTCTCTTTTCTTTTCTTTTCTTTTCTTTTCTTTTCTTTTCTTTTCTTTTCTTTTCTTTTCTTTTCTTTTCTTTTCTTTTCTTTTCTTTTCTTTTCTTTTCTTTTCTTTTCTTTTCTTTTCTTTTCTTTTCTTTTCTTTTCTTTTCTTTTCTTTTTCTTTTCCTTTCTTTTC
>VZTJ01000388.1:654788-666205 GCA_013397795.1 Orthonyx spaldingii
TTTCCTTTCCTTTCCTTTCCTTTCCTTTCCTTTCCTTTCCTTTCCTTTCCTTTCCTTTCCTTTCCTTTCCTTTCCTTTCCTTTTTTCTTTTCTTTTTCTTTTCTTTTTTCTTTTTCTTTTCTTTTTCTTTTCTTTTTTCTTTTTCTTTTTCCTTTTTCTTTTTCTTTTTCTTTTTCTTTTTCCTTTTCCTTTTCCTTTTTCTTTTTCTTTTTCTTTTTCTTTTTCTTTTTCTTTTTCTTTTTCTTTTTCTTTTTCTTTTTCTTTTTCTTTTTCTTTTTTTCTTCCTGGAAAGGCTGCATTTTTATATAACCCAAGCCTACTGACCACATTTTTCAAATCAGTTTTGGTTTACACTAAGGATCCCTCAACTGTTTTGGATTAAACACCAGCTCCCTCCCTGTCATTGCCTTGTTTATGGGAGAGATATTCCCAGGCATGCTGATGATTCAGTTATGCCTAGATACAGATCTTCTCCTGTCTTGTATCCAAATCCATTACTCAGACCTACCCAATATCTGCTGCAACTGTCTGTATTTGAGAACAAATTTCATGTTCTGTGTGACATCTCAGTCTAAACCAAGGGTATTTAGGCAATGTGGAGAAAAGTAAGAGAAAGAGCTGAGAAAAAAAGAAGGAGGCAAAAGACAGGAAGTTCAGCAAATGTTTTTTCTTAGCCAGTTTGTTTGAATTGCCTTTGCTTGTTCCTCTGACCAAAGCACAAACATTCACTCCTCTGGGTTTGCTCACTAGCAAACGTTCTGGATTGCATCTGACACAAAGACATTCGCAAAGTCACTCCTCTACAGGACATATTTTAAGAAATAAGTAAGTCACAATCTCTAGCTTCTTCTAGCAGTGTTCTGAAAACACAGGATTTTTTTTTCAGGTGCCTCTTACAAGTAACCAATTGAAAGTGAAAAATGGTATTTAGTAAATAGATGCTGTTCACACTGCAACTCTTAATTTTTGTCACACTTGGCTTTGAATATTAAGTGTTAATTCAAACTGGACTGAATTAAGAGAAAAGAGGTATCTAACAGCTACATTAGCATTCTGCATCTGCGACAGATACATAAGTAAAATCCTTTCATGTTAGAATTATGGTTACTGTACCAGAATAAAATCATGTTCTTGTCTGCTAAAACAAAAAATTCCACCCAAAACAAAAAGCCTTCCAAAATTAGCTCAACAACTAAGATAGGTAATTATAATAAGTATGAAGCTTTGGAAATTATGTCACAGCTATGGCAAGCTAACAAACAAAATGTTCCTCTGTTTTTCATAACAAAGATTCTGAAGAAAACCACATAGACAAAGTCTCCTCAAACTCATTTAGTTTGAATCGTACATCATTCAGAGATTCATCACTCTGACTCACCTTTAGAACACTCAGCACCATTTTTTGCAGATGGTTTCATAACATGATGTGATAGTCTGTGAAGCTATTCCTTGAAGTTTTTCACAAAAAGGAATAAGCACTCAGAAATTTTCAAGTGCTATAAACATAATGGATTAGAGGAAATATCTTGTTCATCTCCATAGTGATAAAAAATCCCATTGCTTTCCTTTCCACCTTGAAAGAGTCCAGTACTAAAGTCAAAAACATCTCATTCATTTCCATCTCTTCTTCAGTCTGTCTTCCTTAAAATTGTAAATTTTCTCTTCCCCTCTTTTTGCCTCATTCCATTTACAACTGGGCAGACATAACCTCCAGTCTAATGCACAGAGCACTCTTCAGAAAGGTGGAGGATGTGATCTGAATCCACTCAGGCTAAGGAACAGGGAAATGTAGGAAGAAAGAAAACAGCAGCACCATGACAAGAGTGTCCTTTAATGGAGAGTTAATGAGGTACAACCTTTGAAAGAGGGTACTGGACTTAAGACCTGCAGTAGAAAGGGCCTGCTGAAGTCTCAAATCCCAGAGAGGACAAAATACTGGTTACAAGCCAAGCAGAGGAACTGCCTGGCTTTTCAGCAGTCCACCCTAGATGGCTTCCAGCCAAATATGCTATTTCTCCGGATCGTAGGGAGAACAAATCTTTTGGGTTTATACCTAAAATGGACATTGAAAAGAATCTACAAATACTGAAACACTGCATGCTGTGGTGATCATATAATGGTGTTAAACATCTCCTAAATTTCACTTTAGACTCTGAAGGTTTTGTATACTCCAGCACTATCTCATTTGCTCCTCTGAAGACATAAGACCTATCTGCCTGCAGCAATTACTTTGTGAATCAAGTCCCAGAGGTGCTGAAGAATGGTACCTTGACTGCGTTCATGGTAGTGTGAAACCTACTAAATTCCTCAAGATCCACAAAGCTGACATTTTTTCCCACCTAGTTTTCCCTCACGTCCTAACCATTCCTTTAGTACTAAAGGAAATACATCTGTGGTCGCACACCGGCTTATCAAGTGCCTCTCCTGTTCTGTGCCTATTTTTGCCATTTGGCTTCATACCTGGAGAATGGTTTTCACTCTAAATTGAGCCAAAAATAAAGCAAGAATCAGTAGTGCAGAAGTTGGACTTTACTGTGATACTATTGATTCCCATTTACTTCTCAGTACATTGCATATGAAAAGTCTGGTCGTCCTGCCAAGCAGAAGTGAGAGCTAACCATGCAACGGAGAGCTAGCTATGACCCTGCCTTCCAGGCTTTCTCCCATTTCTGGTTTAAAACAAATATCCCACAGAGGGACCTTGGTTAGATAGAAAGACATCATCAGCTGAAATCTGAGAAATGACCAGCTGTTGCTTACTAACACTGTAGTAATTTGGAAACTACTTTATCCATTTGTCCTTGGCTGAACAACTGACCATGAACTCAGGCATAGCAGTAAGAATTTCTCCTATGGTAAGAATGAAAGAATTAAATGATTTTGCTTCCAAATTACTTTCTAGAAAAACAATTGAAAATATAACTGTTTAAATTAACATCTTTAGTTCACTCTATGAAAAAAAAATTCCATTGTCCATGAAGCATTTCCCATACCATCACAAATCACCATTTAACATATAGAAAAGAGCTTGATGTAGGCGCTGATGCAAGAATTACTCTAATCTCAGTAATGTTTGCTCTGATAATTATGTTTGTCACATTATTCTTCCTATTATCTGTCCACTCCTCACACTGTGGAGATCAAACCTGATTTTTCCAATCCAATCTGCATTAGTATGTGTATTTCAGAAATTTGCATTGGGACTACTTGCAAAAATCTTGCTGTAAAATCATAGGGTTTATGTAAAAATCACTCAAGAATAAACAGAAACATTATTCCCAAAGCAGAAGGCAACATCCCTGACTCAGAACTGGTTTTCCACATTGCCAAGGGGAAAAGAAAGTCAGTGTTTCTCTTAAAAATCAGCCCTAGATGAGAGGATAGTCTTTGTGCACCTCTTTTCAACTCCAGTGCAGTAGTATGCTTTTTAAAATAAATTATAGAAGAATCCTGAATACACTAAAGAAATATTTAAATAGGAACTAAATAAAACAGATCCAACTGTAACTGGACTATGGTACACATGGATTATTTTGGGCTGCTGAATTTCCTTTTGGGATCACTTAGAGCCAAAAGTTCAGTTCTAGGAACCGTCTGTGGGCTATCTTTAGCTTAGGCTCAAAGGACAAAGTTGGCATAAAGTTTGTTCTTGGCCCACTACCAAGGTGTTTTCAGGAAAGGAAGGATTAGCCAAATAATCCTTGTCAAATATTCACTGATGCTTAGCAACATACTACAGTCTTTGCAATTCTCCTGCATCTCTTCCAACATGGCACAATTCTCATACTCACAACAGAGACCTGTACAATCCTATCCCAGGACAGGCTGATTAATTTTGCTGAACTGACTCTATAGCCCATGGAAAGCAAACAATGATAAGAAAGAAAAAAAATATTTTCAGGAGAGCTGAATGCTGATGGTACATTATGTCATCTAACATCTTTGTCATGTGAGCCTGTGTCTGGGTATTGTACTGGAGGTTGTTCCGTGCTCTATGTTTGTCCTATAGGAGTGTACAGTGGGTGTTAGCCTTATAGTCTTCTCATGGATATCTCCTATTTATTAAGCCTGTTCTGTAAGATCCAAACCTTAGAGTAAATCTTGAGCCAATACTTGTAAAGTAAGAAAGCCGCAGAACTGCTAAATGCACTGGAACTAATGCAAAGCTTTTTAGCTATGTACAAATGTACTAATTTTAAACACAATTGAGGTGATCCTATTCATTGGATATACTTCCACTCAAAACCAAAACTTGTTTTTGGATCTTAATGTAGGTCACTTGCTGTTGAAATCACTGTTCCATTGAGCAGTTTGCTAAAGATGGCTTTGTTTGGGGAATTAACATCCCTTGAGTTGCAGGCTAGTTCACACACCAATGTCTACAATTCATATAAAGAGTCCTTACTGATGCTATTCCTAAGGTGGCAGTAGTCACCACAGGGTAAAATAAGTCATGCTAAGGTTTAATGTTAAAATTTGAAGTTCTATCATCAGGGTAGTCTGTTTATCAAAGCATAGTAGCCCAGCAAACATGATGAGAATGCATTTCAGTTCCCTGAGCTTTTGCTCAATAACCTGGCAATGCCACTAGCCTTAGTTGTCTTTACAAGCATAAGCTAGCTCCCACACACTCCCTTGGCTTCCCTCACACTCAATTTCGACCAATCCTTTCCCTCACAGAGACAGAAAATAAGATTTGCAAAAGTTGTATAATGGATAAAAATATTTGTTAAAAACAATAGCAATTGTTAAGAACAGAATGGCAAAATATAAAGCAGAACATTGTGAGGCTGAAGAGGAAGTAATCACAAATAAAACAAAGCTGCACCTAATCAGACTAAACACATCCATGGAAATACACTCCCATAACACAAATTTTTAAATTGAACATTTTTAAAATCTGTTCTAGTTCACATTCAGAATTCATTCCTTCAACCCTAACACATTTATCCAATCCTGTGGTAATGGTTATCCTTTATGCCAGTGCTCCAGGATACCATAGTCTCTGAAATGAATGGTCATTAGACCCTCCCTCAGAAATTTCCATTTATCATAAGAGTTATTCAAGCAATATGAATAATTCTAGAATACCAGCCATAGATCTGTTGCTGAAAAGAGGATTCATGTTTCAGAAAAGAAAACATGTATGGGGAAGAGATAGAAGAGGACAAGAGTTTCTATAAGCTTTGGTCACAAGCCCAAAATTCCTCAAGTACAATAAAAAAAATCTTTACAAAGTGAATAATTTTTGTGTAGAGATGTTCTGTAGTCCATTTATTTCTGTGCTTTTCTCACAATAGCTAAGGAATAATTGCTTTTAGAAGGTTTGCAAATTGCTCTATGTGCCACATATCCTTGAGGATTAAAGTGCACTCAAAGTAGAGCTCTGTCGGTCAAGACTCACACCTGGACATGCACAGGCGTATTTCCATAGGAATCCATAGGGATGTCTCCAGGATTTATGATCCAGGTCATATGATGGCACAGAGCTCATTCAGAGTTTCTCAGAGCCATAACCATCAATTGCCATCTCAAGGACAAAACAATTTTTACCTACAATACCAAAATGGAAATTCTGCAGCACTGACATAATCAGGCCCCTGGTATGATCTCTGAGAAGCATTTAGAAAGGTTTCTTGAGGAGCTGAGAACAGGGCACTAGCACAAGAGACTCAGAAAACTGTGGTGGGACAGGTGAAGCTCCAAGCAGGTTTGATGTAGGTAGGAGGTACAAAGGAAAGGAGATGTTTCCATAACGTTTCATCTGCTTCCCGCCTTTAGGAGTGAACCTGATTTCCTAGGAAGTTCAGCAGACACCTCAAGAGGATTTTGTCCTGACTGGTGGCTGCAGTGCTGGAAGAGTCTCCCAGGTGCATCTGGTGGTGAAGCAGAGGCAGTGGTGTTGGTCTGGAATGTGCAGACACTCAGGGAGCAGACTTCACCCCAAATGCTGCTTTGCAGAGGAGCATGGTAAGGGAGAAAAAGCAGCCACTGCATTCATTGGTGAGTCAGGGAAAGCCAGTGCCAAACAGGGAAAGTAAAGGCAGCGTGGTGCACCCTCTCACATGGATCTGATTGCTCGGCCTGACAGCTGTTTCATTGCTGGCGTGTGATACAAGCTCTTGTGCTCCAAAAAACCCAGGAACCAGAGTTAAGAAATATAAAGACTCACAATCCGATTTTCCTACTGCTCTTATTCTTTTTTTTTTTTTTTTTCCTTAATGTTCTACAAGAAATGCCAGCTCTTGGAGAGCTTTTGGTTGGAATGAGAAATGCCAGCTCTCCAAAGAGATGTGAAGTGTGCTAGAACTTTACAGGGGCACCCACGGAGACAGCCAAAGGCAGAAATGTCATTAGATCTTGTCCCTGGGTACCCCAGCCTTGAAAAATTAGTGCCTCCTGCCTGGGGTGTATCAAGCAGGGAGTTCCACCAAAATTCTCATCACATTCTAAATGAAAGGAAAAGTACACCCCCTACTTTAATTTCAGAAATGTAAATAATAAACAATAAGAAGAGCAAATATCATAACTCAAATATTTATAAAATGCTGCTGTACTGAATTATCCAATCTTCTTAGTGATCAGCCTCAAATTATATGATTTTGCTAACACTGGTGTATCTATATTTCTGCCCTTCCAAAGGGATGATTAACTAAAACTTCATGTTAACATGTTTTGTTCAGCACAGTGTGTTTTAAAAGCACTCCACAGATCGTCTATAAGAGATGATGTTCTGCACAACAGAAGGAAGAAAAAAATATTTCAACAGGGAAAGAACTATTTTCTCAAGGCCAAAAATAAGAGGGAAAACAACTGTCACACAAATGTCTATGTACATAAATAGAGTTGCCTTGGACTTGTAAAAGTTCTGCAAAAACATAATTCAAAGTTTGCAGTGTATTGAAGGAGTGTAAGGGAGACCAGGGTCAATCCCAGTGGCTCCAAAATGGTCAGATTGGTGCTGTAGCACACTGAATGCTGGCAGTTTTAAAGGGAAGACTATTCTCAATAAACTAATCATAGTGTCATTTGATAAAACTTTTAGACACTAGTTGTTAAAGCAATGCAGTCTGTCAAACAGGACTGAGAAGAAAAGTGCCATCTGATTCAAGGATGTCAGGTCTGAGAGAACAGGATCCATGTTGAGGGAAAAGAGTTCTGCTTGAGAGCCTATAACTGCACATTCCTGTGGTGGCATTGGAACTGTAGCTGGATGGATTAGTGGCTTCAGATGGGAAATCAATGGGGAGAAACTTGAAATCCATTTTGTGCACTGCTGTGCTAATGTGCCAAATGTCACTGTCTCCTGGTTGGCTGCCTCAGGGAGGGACACTTGCAGTTTTCCATCAATTCCTTGTAGATTGTCAATCTGGAAGATTTTAAGCAAGCAAACCTACTTTACTTCACTGAAGCAACAGTGCAGAATGAAAATCGTCATGAGCTGTGGCATTGTGATAGTGACTTCGATCACAAATTAACAATATTATTTGAGAACACAGAATGGTTAGAACAGAGATTGCTTGAAACTGTGGTCTGTCTGTGGTTGTGGAGATCAAGCATCAAGAGAAATTGTTTTCAAACTCCCTCTTTTCTGCCTGATCTTCGCCACAGTAATTAATACTGGGATGCAGACCAAGCTGTTGGGAACACATACATAATAAGAAATGTATGTAAATGTAGTGGTCACCCTAGAGTTCTCATAGAAAAGATATAAATGGAAGTAAAATCTCATCTTCTGTTTCCCTAGTGAACAGAGCAGTTGAATGGCTTGCTTAGGGCTATGTGGAAAGCCTATGGCAGAAGGCAGGACCTCTTCTCCCAGAAGTCTATTCAGTATGCCACCCAGGACACCTCCCCACAGCCAATTATCAGCTATTTGCTTTTGTATGGTTCTACCATGCCTTAGAAAATATCCATTAAGGAAAAAAGGCACTTGCAAAAAGGAAGGAGGAAAAAAGGTCTGCAAAGGAAAAGCAAAGACATTCCTCAAAGACAAAAGTTCTCACCTCACAGGCCAAGGTGAGCTCACCCAGGAGAAGTTCAGAGGATTAAAAAATGTGACTGCAAAGAAAGAAAGAATTAATGCCTGATGAATCACATACAATGGATGAAAACTGGAAAGATGATTGATGGTATTTACATTTAGCTAGAGTAATAGCCCTGCACTAACCTATTCAAACCTATAAAATCCAAGTCTGTTTTCACACACTGTTAAGGTCAGTGGAAAGCTTCCCTTGGTTTTATCTGTAAGCAATGGAAAAGAGGAGGGTTAAGTATGCTGTGAGTTATGTGAAAGCAGTGTTTGCAAGATATAATGGCAAATTTTTAAGTCCTGGCATGCAAGAACATGATCATTCACATTTAAAGTGTGGCAATAAAAAGGACAGAAGACATATGAGATAAAAGGGTGAGGGGGGTGGGGCAAGAGGAAGGAATAGAACAGATTTCACACCAACCAAATTCAGTATACAAAATTGTATTTTAGGTATGAGAACAGTATCGACTTCTAAGCCTCAGACTGAAAGCTCTTCTGACATTTTCCCATGAAATAGCTTGTCATGTGAAAATGCCAAATGACTGAAAGTTAAAGAGCTTAAGGAAATATTTTTTTCCCATTATTTTCATCATTCCAGAGATTTCAGACTAGATTTTTTATTGCAAAGAAAGAGAAAGGACAAATTCATAGTGGCAGAGCTAATAGCCTAGTGATCTTTGCACTCTACCTGCCTGCAGGTAGGTAGTGCTATTTTCTAAGAAAATACTCTCAGTACTAAACTGCTTTACAGTGAACATGTTCTCTCTCTGTTTTTTTGGGTTTTTTCTTTAACATGCACAAAATACTTTGGAACATTTATTTTTGCCTTTTGATTGTGGAAAAGAAAGAATATCTATAAAATATTTACAAGTATTTTAAAAAATTGGTCTCTTCAGTGGGCCATATGTAGCATTTAGGT
This sequence comes from Orthonyx spaldingii, assembly GCA_013397795.1. Taxonomy (NCBI): domain Eukaryota; kingdom Metazoa; phylum Chordata; class Aves; order Passeriformes; family Orthonychidae; genus Orthonyx; species Orthonyx spaldingii. Next base: position 663,743 of record VZTJ01000388.1, read on the forward strand.
CATGTGCCTATCATGTTAATTGAGTGTCACTATGCATTAAGAACTGGTGGCACTTTTGAGAGGAGGGAAGGGGAGCAGTTCATTTAAAGTTGTTACAGTATGAAAGGCTGCCTACCAGGGCAGGCTGAGTGATTCACAATGAATAATTTACTTTCTCCTTTCTCTTGTGGAGTAGTGACAAGCAGGTTGTGAAGGGTTCTTTTTTTCCACTATAGTTCTCTGTCGTGTCTCTAAGCCTGGTCAAAAGCCAGCCCAAGTCAATGGAGGACTTTGAACTCAGACATGCTCCATGGTTCGCAAAGAATGTCAGTAGGGAGCAACCCAGGGAAAGTTATGCTGCCAGGAGTTTTGCTACATAGAGAGGAAAAATCAATTACCCTGCTTTAAGAAGCAGGTTGTAACATACAGTCCAAACTGGAAATATTTTAAGTAGCAGCTCTGAAGTCCCTTCACAAAGACTTGCAGAGGTGTAAATTTTGGGGTCTGGAACATCTCTCTTATGAAAGGAGACTGAGGGAGCTGGGCCTGTTTAATCTGGAGAAGACTGAGGGGGACCTCATCAATACATATAAATACCTCAAATGTGGGTGGCAAGAGGATGGTGCCAGACTGTTTTCAGTGATGCCCAGCGACAGGACAAGGAGCACTGACCGTAACCTAAGGTACAAGAAATTTCACCTCAACAGGAGGAAGAACTTCTTTACACTGAGGGAGGCAGAGCACTGCAAGGAGCTGCCTAGGGAAGTCGTGGAGTCTTCCTCTCTGGAGACATTCAAAACCCAGAAACCTACCTGGACACAGTCCAGTGTCACCCGCTCTAGATGACCCTGCCTTGGCAGGGGGTTGGACACAATAATCTGCTGAAGTCCCTTCCAACCCTAAGAAATCTGTGATTCTGTGAAAAGAGGCAAACACAAATGCACCACTTTCTCCCTGCAACAGTTTTCCATAACTGCTCTGTGAGAAATGGGATGGACGATACAAAAAGATAACTGTTTATTATCTGAATATTTTTATTTTTTTATAAGTGATAAAAAGACAACATTTTTGCTATTTTTGATTGGTTTATACATGAGCATTACTATTAGTATGAATTAAACCACTATGTTGTTTATATTTTCTGTGACCGTTCATGTTAGATAATCACTGCCACTTGATCCTCAGATTTTAATGCAAAGTACACACAAAAAGGCCACTGAAAGAAACTACATTACTATCTCAGTAAATATTGGAAAATTATCTAAAATATTCAAACAACTTTCCTTGTTTAGATGTATTTCATAGCTCGAAACTGAAAGACATAAATTGAACCACAGTTTGAAAACCTGCATAGATCCTTTTTAACCTAATCACACCATTTTTCTGAGAGTCTGCTTGATAAATTTGGGAGATTATCAGCTTTCTTGTAGAGACAATTTTAGTCTGTACTTCTTGGGAATTTTCCAGTAATAAGCAACATCCTCAAGCAAGGAAACAAAATCCTCTTAATATTTGAAAAAGCTAAACCAAACCGTAACAGGGGCCACACGGCACTCTACCATCCACAGCTCAGGAACTGGTATGGGTTGGGGCCCAATTCCAGTAACAATTGTGGAGGCAGCCACTCAGTTTTGCAGTATGTGAATGTGTGGGTGTGGGCACTTGTGTGCCATTTTGAAATACTGGCACAAAAATGGCCTTAGAAACCTCAGCCAGCTGTTTTTTGACTCATGACTGAACAAATTTAATGACATTTGCAGGTTTAGTTTGTTGATTGGTTGGGTTTTCACTAATTTTATTTTGGTTTTTATGTGGGCAAGAGAAACCACACAGTAGTTTAGGGACTGTATCATCCTCTAGGATGTGGTAATCTCTTTAAAATAGAAACTTGAGTCTTAATGTTTGGCATGAGTGAACCACAATGACCAGACTCTGCATGAAGTGGGTTGGCAGGGTTGATATTACTGAGATATAAAGCTTCATCCTGGACCTGAGAAGCATTTTTCAATAGAAGTTTAGTTGAAATGGGGTGTTTTCAGTGAATTGTACTTTACAGTATGAAAAAGATGTGACAGATATTTGAAATTCCTTTGAATGTTGTTTGCGCTGGTTTTGGCTGAGATGATAGAGTTAAATTTCTTCACAGCAGCTAATATAAGGTGTCGCTGGCCGCTTGACCGCCCGGCTGGTCAGTGTCCTCATGTGCCCGGATCTCACGTGGCACAAGCGCATGTGCAGCGCCACGGCAATGCTTTTAGCCTTCGCGCGACAGCTCCGAGGCTGGTTGATATTTCCAAAGCCCAGGCTGGGGCTAGCAGCAGCTGATGATGAGAATGCGACGCAGAGACAGCAAAAAGATCAAGGAGGACTCGCCCGTGGTGTAAATCCAAGAGTTTATTCCATGCCCCGGAGGGGGCAGGGGGACTCGCAGCAAGGACGGGAACCACAAAACGAGCCCCGAAATAACCGTTGCACCAGGTTTTA
>VZTJ01000388.1:666240-717765 GCA_013397795.1 Orthonyx spaldingii
AACCTGCCTACCTCTCAGGGCTCACTGTCCCAAGAGGTATCATCTACCCAATCTGCAATCCCCACTGAAAAGGCAGGTCGAGCCGCAGCCTCGGACGCCACGGGTGACTCAGCCGGTGGCTTCCCCACCGGCTGGGTGACCGCAACAATAAGGCTGTGTTTTGGATTTGTGCTGGAAACGGTGTTGATAATTCAGAGATACTTTTGTGTTTCTGAGCAGTGCTTATACAGAGTCAAGGCCTTTTCTGCTTCTCCCACTGCCCCAGCAACAAGCAGGCTGGGGGTGCATGAGGAGCTGGGAGGAGACATGGCTGGGGCAGCTGGTGCCCACTGACAAAAGGGATATCCTATACTGTGTTATACCGTGCCCAACACTGTAAAGCTGGCAGAAAAAGAAGTAAGGGGGGACCCTTGGAGTTATGGCATTTGTGTTCCCAAGTAACTGTTACATGTGATGGAGCCCTGCTTACCTCGAGATGGCTGAATGTCTCCCTGATGATGGGACATGGTGAAAGAATTCCTTGTTCTGCACTGTTNAGACATGGCTGGGGCAGCTGGTGCCCACTGACAAAAGGGATATCCTATACTGTGTTATACCGTGCCCAACACTGTAAAGCTGGCAGAAAAAGAAGTAAGGGGGGACCCTTGGAGTTATGGCATTTGTGTTCCCAAGTAACTGTTACATGTGATGGAGCCCTGCTTACCTCGAGATGGCTGAATGTCTCCCTGATGATGGGACATGGTGAAAGAATTCCTTGTTCTGCACTGTTTGTGTGCACAGCTTTTGCTTATCTATTAAACTCTCTTTATCTCAACATAACTTTCTCAGTTTTACTCCTCTGATTCTCTACCCCATGCCAGTGGTGGGCACGAAGGAGGGGAGCGAGTGAATGGCTGGGTCATGCTTAGTTGCTGCCTGGGGTTAAACCACAACAGTCCTTATTGGAATATAATGTGGGCTCAAAGCATTCAAGATAATGACAGATTTGATTGGAATGTGCTAGGTCAAGTTTATAGTTGGTGTTGCTGTTTTGATATTGAGTGCCAAGCTCCTGTGCTTGCCATGGGGCTTGCCTGCCTGCCTATGTTTTAGAGTCCAGTGCTCATTAGTGGCTGCTTTTTGTTTTTGCTGCTTGCTGAAGAGCTGCACCGCTTCTTGTCTTACTCTGCTGTGCCTGGGAACGTTTTGATAACAGCAATTGTCAAATGTGTCTAGGCTGGCAGACAGCCAGGGCAGCACTGCTGTGCCTGTGCTGCTGAGCTGGAGAGGCTGGAAAGTCGAGTTGAAGGTACTGTCACCTGTGGATGAATCCACAGGGCATCCCAAAGTGTCTGTGGCCATGGATAAATCCACACCAGAGCAGGTGCATCTCAAAGTGTCTGTGGCCATGGTTATGTCTGTGCTGAGGCAGGTACACCTTCAAGCATTGGTGGCTGTGCATGAGGCTGTGAAGGAGCACCTGGAAGTGTGTGGCCATGCATGACAGATGACAGTGTTCCTTAAATAGAAGTAACCTCTGCAAGCAATTACCACACAATATTTTGTCAAATGAAAATGATCTGTAACATTTCAGTGATTCTGCTGATAACTATCCATATCAAAAGAAAAGCTGAAGAAAATAGTTTGAAATATTACAGCTGGATTCAATTCAACACAAAGAGAAGAGCAGGAAAGGTGGGCCCCATTTCTGATTCCAGAACAACCACAATTCACCTCTTGTGATGTGCAAAGGCCTGCAGAATAGCCCCCATCACAAGGAAGGGCCTATTCCTCTCTCCTGTTACTTAATCACTTGTGTTCCTGCCTCACTGTAAAAGTAAAGATTGCAGGGCTGTCTGTGAACTGAATTTTGATATAGTAACTGAGTGGATTACTAAATTGGCTATTGTCACAACAACAAAAAATCAGCAGGGAAATATGCCAGCAGATGTTTCTAGGGGATTATTCTTCTCATAAGGCTCTGAACCATGTTTTCCCATCATCCATCCATTTCCTTCATACTTCCTTTTGACAACCCACTGCAAATTCTCCAATATTACAGCTTTTTCCAGGTAGACTAACCAAGGCGAGATGCGTCTATTTCTTTCCCCACACACATATTCTTCCTCTGTGCTTCTGGAGCCCAGCAAAAAGTGAAGAACTTAAAAAGCAGAACATGATAGTATTTCTTGTTCTTTCACCAGATCCTGGAGGAGTCTGCAGCAGACCATGTAACAAGTACTAACTTGCCTGACCCAGAGCATGAAAACTGCATTTGGATCAGTTGATATAGTTGGAAGACTTGGGATGTTTAGAAACAAAGTACTGGCAAATCTCTACTATGCTATGCAAACCAAGTTGTTTCAAGGGTCAACACCCAAGCCAATTTGGATGGATACATGGACTTGAGATCATAAAAATATATACTCATTTGCTAACATTTGTGTCTTGCTTGTTCCTTTGAAGTCTCTCTTACAATTTGTGTGCACTAAGGCATTCTCTTGTTTATTATTCTCACTGGATAGAGTTTGAAATTTGCTCTGTTTGGACAATTGAGACAGCAAGTAAATGACTGATATTAAAACAAATGTCTAGAGACCATAATACAATTTTTAATCATGCTACTCAATTTCTTTTTTGTTTTTCTAGATGGTGCATTATTTATTGAGATCTGTTTCTACTGTAAACAAATGTGAGTTTTCACTACTGCCCAGAGTTTGCACTATGGATCTGTCACAATGGGTTTTTTTGATCCTTAACAAGGCAGTATACTGACTTATGTAGATACTGACTATTTGGGTATTAATTTACTGTTTTAAAAACAGCTGAATGTAGGGACATTTCTCTAGAAATAAAAGATGATCACATGCTTCTACTAATTAAGAATTTCTTTTGTAAATTCCCAAAGAAAACATTGAGCACATTATTCGAACCTTCAAAATCACTAAAAAGGCAAATTGTTAGAAAGTTCTTCTTCAATAACTTCAAGTAACAATCAAACAAAAAGATTGTCTCACATTCTGACTTCTTAGAAATACAGAACAACTCTCCTAAAAAGTTATTAGACTTTTGAATCTTCACTATTTGAAAGGCAGAACCATATCAAAAGACATCACTGGAGATGGGTCACTGGGTTATATTTCACCTTTATAGCTACTGTGGGGTTCTAATCGCTGATCTGAAGTCCTTGCTGCCACAATTTTCATTATTCTCTGAAATTTCAAAGAAGAAACACTTAAAATAATTTAGAAGAATTTGATTGTTCAGGGCCCATCAGTTTTCACTTCAGAAGTTTTAAGACATTCTTCTCAACATTGTTAATTTTTCTTTACAAAAATTTCCTTTTTTCCATTTAAGTGCAGAAATTAGGCATCTTATGTCCATATTTTAACCTGGTGTTCTAAAAAGGTAGCTCCTACTATGGACATTCCTATCTAATTGACATTGTTAATGGAAAATGAGAGGGAGAGGAGTCTCCAAGACTATTAAGTTCCTAAAAGTTTATCATAATAGATGACTGACTAAAAGGAGAGTTTTTTAAGTTGCTGTGTCTTCTGAAGAGCTTCTTCTGTTTTGCCCCCAAGAACAACACATAATTGCAACATATCATAGTTTTCCTTACTTCAATTCCAGGTTCTTTAAAGCAGGTATTACTGCTTTAATGACTCAATATTTCAGGCCATTCTCTGCTCAAAAGCAGGAGGCAAAGCCTTGCTTCTGTGCATCAGGCTGTATGTACACATATAAACACATGAAGGCTTAAATAGTGTTCTACATATATATATGTGTGTGTGTATATGCACATACAGAGGTGAAAAAAAACTTCTTTCCAATTTCATATTCTTTTTTCTGACGTCTTTTATTGTTGCTGGGATAGTCTATGTCATCTTTAGTTTTTCTCAGCCAATGGCATTCAGGTCTTTGCTCCAGGTCTTGTGTTTGGTGAAGTAAATTCATTCTGGCAGATCTATCATTTTCCAGCTCTGTCTTCTGCCCATTGCAAAATACTAAAAGTTATTTTCATCAGAAATCTTTAGGGTCTTCAAGAAGTTTAGAAAGTCCACTTCCATATTCAAACAGAATTTAAATTGTGTCTTTAACAAAAATAAAGGAAAGTTTCTTTTCTTTAGAGTTTTTTTAGAGATGTTTGGCTGACTTTCCCTAGCAGTGTGTTATGAAACTGCAGCATATACTCACAGTCATCATGAATCTGAGACTAGTTCTGTTTAATTTCCAAAAATACAATTCAGAACTCCCCAGTGAATGGATAACCATTTTTTAAACTTGGGGAACTAAATTAAACTGGCTTTCTCTATTTCATTCTTAACCAGCAACATAGTTATAACATTGTCTAATGCCAAAATAGTTTTTGTTTATTTGCCATCAGTATATGATCTTGCATTCCTTGAAAAGAATTATTTGGAAGGAACACACAGTATTATTTTTAAAAATCATGTGAATATTGATATCAGTTCTATTTGCAAACAATTTTTTTTCTTTCTGAATCACAACCCATAGGGCTGTTCATGCACATTTCTCTTGGGCCTTTTTTTTTTTTTGGGTGCTGAAAGCACGATATAACACAAAACGTGTCGCTGACCGCTAGACCGCCCGGCTGGTCGAGGGGCGACAGCACCCTCGCGTGCCCGGACACAGGCTCTCACGCTACACGCGGGGGCGCGGCGGCGATGCAACGCCTTAGCCTTCTGAGGGCAAGTTCGAGGCAGGTAACAAGTCCCACAGCCCAGGCTGGGGCTGGCAGCAGCCGATAGATCAGGAGCGACGCGGAGGCGATGAAGGAAGAAGAGAGGACTCGTTTGTGGGCTAAATCCAAGGGTTTATTCTCTGCCCTGGCGGGGGCAGAAGAACTTACTGCGAGGATGGGAACCACAGAACGAGCCCCGAAATGACCGTTACAGGGGGTTTTAAGGGAAGGGGAAAAGGGGGAGGAGAAGGGGAACGGACGAATGGGGTGCATGAAGGGGGATGACAGGAACCAATAAACGAATTACAAAGGCGGGACATATTTGAACAAACCAACGGGGAAAACAGAGTAACTGAAGCTTCTAGCAATACATGAATATGAAATCAACCATATGAATATCTAAATCAACTGTGAGGGGAGAAGGGAGGGGACGGCACCTTGATGGACAGCGTCCACGACGAGAAACCGCCTCCAGCCCGCCTACCTCTCAGGACTCACTGTCCCAAGAGGTCTCGTCTACCCAGTCGGCCTGATCTAAAGGAAAGGCAGGCTGAAAGGTAGTCTCCATAGTCATAGGCGGCCCAGCCGGCGGCTGCGCCACTGACTGGATGACTGCCACAAAAACGTGGATAATTATCAGTATCTTTACATACTTCTTTTTTATGCTGTTTGGAGAGTGAGGCAGTTGATATTTTTTCCAGTCACTTTTCCCATTAACTTATCTAAAATATCTCATTGGTGAATTAAATAATGAAAGACAGATTGTTCTTAAGAAGAAAAAACAGCATAATGAATTATGTGGATGTACTCTGAATAAAACATTTCTTAGAACAGCAGTAAATTTCATGACCTGCCTTTAAGTGCTTCAAAATACAGTGTTTCTGGATATCATTAACATATCATACAGATGATGGTTTTAAAGGAAGATGAGAATTACTGTTACAAGGTGATTCATAAAATCATTGAGTTGTTTAGGTTGGAAAAGACCTTAAGAACATTGAGTCCAATGATCAACCCAGAACTGCCAAGTTCACCACTAAACCAGGTCCCCCAGAGCCATATATGCATTTACATATACAAAAAACCTCCAGGAATGGTGACTCAACCACTTCGCTGGGCAGCCTGTATCAATTCAATCACTCTTTTGGTGAAGAAATGTTTCCTAATATCCAATCTAAACCTCCTGTGGCACAATTTGAGGCCGTTTCCTCTCGGCCTGCCCCTTGTTACTTGAGAGGAGTAACCCTCACCTGGCTGCAAACTCCTTTCAGGCAATTGTAGAGAGTGATAAGGTTCCCCCTCAGTCTCTTTTTCTGCAGACTAAACAACCTCAGCTCTCCCAGATGTTCTTCATCATACCCTCCACCAGCTCCACTGCCCTTCTCTGGACACACTCCAAAATCTCAATGTCCTTCTTGGAGTAAGACTGGAAGGACAGAGGAGACACTGCTTGTGCTCCTGATCACTTAACCAGTCATTCCAAGGCCGTGAAGTCTCTTGATTGCCCTTGGACTTCTTGTTGCAACTTCACTGCTGATTACCTGAAAAATCAATAAAGGATGATAATCTGAGGGCCGTACTAGGGTGGGAAGCTTTTTTCCCACATCTTTAATCCAGAAGGTGTTACAAAGTGATGAGCAGCTGCCAACACCATCAGGCCTTGAACAGGCACAGACACAGAAATGTAAGGATGCACAATCCAAACATTCAATTTTTTGCCTAGCTCTCGGTGAGGGGATTCCTCTTCAATCTCTGGATTGATTGTTAATGTCAGTCAATGAAGAGGCCAGACACAAATTTGTGGGAACCAAGCATATTCCTTTCTGTAAGTGATGGAACCAATTTGTCTTTCTTTCACCCACTAAGAAACAAAAAAAAAAGCAGTAAAAAACTTCAAACACCAGAATCCTTGAAATATATAAGAAAGATTATGAGGTTTACCATGAAGTAAAACTGCTTTTGTCACGGTACTTGCCACAAACTACTCCAAAGTAATCAAAAAGAAAAAGGAAGCACACAAGTTGTAAGTTTTAATCCACATTCATTTTTTCAGTGATGGGTCCAAATGATGTCAAAGAGCAAAGTACTGACACAAACTGCTTCCTGAGGTTCTCCTCACTAGATCAATAAAAACATCTTCTCTTAGTCACATCCCCACAACTCCACAGAATCTCATCCAGCCATGCCTCATCACATAAGTGGGAATTCTCATTTCAAAGGCTGATTTGAAGTGCTTATTCTTCTATGTAAAAGATTTTGCAGCATCTCTTATGAAGTAGGAAATGTAGCTCATGAATGTACATCTACATAATGAGATTATGGCTGAAAAAGTGAACAGTAGAGATCGTTTATTCTACGTCTCCTTTAGAAAAAGATGATCATTGTCCATCAATAGCATGCACTGGAGTAAAGAATCCCAGAGAGGACAAATATAGCTGCTGCCAGAGGCACGAAGCAGACAACATTTTGATCAGTTTGGGGAGACTACCACACACTATTTGAGATAATCATTAAAAATAGCCAGCAAAGCTCAGTGTCATTAGCAAACTGTTAGGTTCTGACTAATTTAATGGACCACATTGACAATTTCAATAAATTATGGCATTTCAGAGTGTCTGCACTGGAAGTCAACTTGAGGGCAAGAGGAAGCATGAATCAATTCCTTTTAAAAGGCATTGTTACAAAAATTATAGTTTAGTCTATTTAAATTATATTGGTGTCAGGGACAAAATCTGATGTAAAGATGGTCTTAAAGGTCTTTTCCAACCTTAACAATTCCATAATTATGTGGATATATATTAATGGCCCAGTGGGCCAGTATGGCAGCACAATCAGGAACACAAATCTTCCAGGCATAACACAGTCTCAGTCATTTGAATGGGTCTCTGCACGACAACAAGAATTTAATCACATCCCACTGATGCAGGTCTTTCTGTAACACCGATTTTACCAGAGTTTCATTTTAAATTAAACCATAGAGGGAAGAAAAGTTGGGCCATGTCAGCATAGTATTGACCTTTTCTGACTGAAAGGTACTTCCATTTCATTTGATTTTCTTAAATTTTGCATTATACTAATATTTCCGTACATATGGTAAAAATATATATATTTGAATTTTTTTTGATTACAGAAAATAAATAAAGAATACATTTTATAATTACCATGAAATCTCTCTGCTTTCTAGAAAAATATGCAAAGTTCACCATATTCAGCATTTGAAGTAGTCCTTTGTACTCACTGCTTACTGCACACATTCAAGAGATTTTTTCAATGTACTATTAACTGAGATTACAAAGATCAAGCCAAACTGCTAACTTGTTTTGTTTCTCTTCTTCACAAAAACTCCATCAGCCTGATATCCCTATTTTTTCATTTGTAAACTCTTATATCTCCTTTCATATTGCTTTACCTCTTGACAACAAGAGATGAAAGATGGATAGACGCCACCCACTTCTCATGAGCAGTGATGCTTTGGCTATCTAAGGCTGTTAGCTTTGTCAAAACATAATTTTGATGGCTCCCAAAGGAAACTAGCATAAGAAGTAATTACCATGCAAAATGAAATTACTAAATTTATTTATATAAGATACAGCTTGATTCAATATATTATACCATGACTTTTTAGTGAGACATATTAACAGCCAATAAGAAACACTCAGTGCTGTAACACTCTGAAACTCCGTAAAGTGGCTTTGTGGTCAGCAGAGTTGTCACTCCGCTGTGACTCCCAGCAGCACAGCAGATGCAGTCTGAATGAGCCATTAGCTCATTTTCAATGGACAAATTCCTGTGTTTTCATCAATATGTAATCTTACCAGAAGATGAAATTGAAGTCCTCATGCCATGATGCAATCATATTTTCCACCTTGATTTGTCTTGGTTTGGTTTAGTTTTCCTTTAATCTGTGGTGTTCTTGCAGTTTATCCAGTACTTTCCAACTTCTGGTACCTTCAGAAAATTACTGAATGAAATGTATTGCTGAATACTTCTCTATTCTGAATATTCTTACTGATTTTCTTTTTTCCCTCCTCTTCCTAAATAGATAACAACTTTAAAACTAAAATCTAATTTTAGCCATCGTAAATGTCATCACTAAATTGTCTGCATAAAACTTTCACTGCAAACGTAACCCTATTACTGTGTGAAACTATATGGTTACCTATGTACTTCAGCACGCGTACAAGCAGACTTTGACTGTTGTTCGGCACACGTGAAAGTGATCTCACAGTGACACATGAGGAAATTTTCCCCATGGCAGCTGCCAGTGTGACTGAAATGTCTCATGACTTTGTAGTAAAGATCCATTCTGAATCTCAAAGAGTGAATGTTTTCAAATGATTCTAAAGTTCTGAGAAGACTCCAAAGTGCTTTTGAACATGTCAACCATGACTATCTACTTTAATATCTTAACTCAGTCAGAGAAATTGGGGTATGCAAACCAAGGGGTTTTGTTCCCATTTATGCTGAAGGTGGTCAAGACTTTGGATATTCTGAAATCATTAAGAGCATTTTCTTTGAATCAGTCATTCCATCCTGTCTCGTGCTATAGCCGAAGTCAACATCTCCATAGGAACACTTTTTGTGTTGCAGAGATTGTAGCTACTGCTTCTGCACTGCTCAGTACAGGAGAGGCATGAACATACTGGAGAGAGTCCAGCAAAGAGCCACAAACCTCACTAAGTAACTGGAGCATCTCTCCTGAGGGGAGAGGCTGAGAGAGATGGTACTGTTTGGAAAGCAGAAGGTTCATGAGTGAATTCATTAATGCCTATAAATACCTGAATGGAGGGGGCAAAGAGGACAGAGCCAGGCTCTTCCAAGTGGTGCCCATGACAGGAACAGAGGCTGTCAGCACACACTAAAACATGGAATGTTCCTTCTGAACATCAGGAAGCACTTTTTTACAGTAATAGTGACCAAACACAGGTACAGGTTGCCCAGAAAGGTTGTGGAGTCTCCATCCTTGGAGATATTCAAAAGCTATTTGGACATGGTTTTGTGCAGCCTGCTTGAGAAGAAAGCTTGTACCAGTTGACCTCCACAAGTCTCTTTAAATCTCAGTGATATTGTGATTCTATGTAAGTCTGCTTACAGACACAAACTCCAGTTTGAAAGAACTGAAAGTTCTGCCATTACTGTACTGGAATTCAAGACATGGGACTCAAACATTCAACCTCTGGTTTTAATGGTGTATTCCCTTCACACAGGGAGCAGCCTGTGTAAAGGAAATCTTTAGCAAAGGCACCACCTCTCCTGAGGTCCTGTAAACACTGACAAGAGGAAAGCTCCTCCAGAGAGCATTAAAGAGCAGAAATCTATTGTAGCCATCTGTCTTCTTCCTTCTCTCTCCCTTGACTACTTAGCTTAGGAAGGAAAGACATCTCCCTCCTGCAATGGGGACAATGCCCCTAAAATTTACAAACAGCTGTCTCATTGCAGTGCTATACAGGATACCTCATATTGCAGCAGGAAACTTCAGCTTTTTAACAGCTCATTGAAACACAGTTTTTGGGGTCAGAGCATGAAATGTTTGTTTATCCTCCAGGAGCACACAAGCATGCAAGTATGATTCACACAGAAGTGGGTTTGCCAAGCTCAGAAGAGATGCACCATTAATGTGCACACAGTGCACAGCAAGTCTGCAGCTGGCAGGATGGTGCCTTCCTAACACAGTCACACCGGGTCTGCCTGGGACAGTGGTCACAGTGGCAGGGAGAGGTTTTATTAACAGTCCCAGACAAAGCAAGATGATTAATCTGGTGATGAGAGTCCATACAGGAACTCCCACACAGAGCTGTAGGAGATGGAGATAGGCAGAGGGTTGTTGGCAAACCTACAATGTAGGTCCAATCTCCATCCAGGGAACAAGGACTACACACAAGCTGACCTGAAATACAAAGATTTGGTGTTCAGATCTGTGCTGAAACAGGGCTCCTGGGCATATGGGCAGGGCTAATGAGGAGCTGGGCAGAGCCAGTTGAGCCTGGTTGTTCCCTCAGTCTAGACATCTTTTGACCCTACAGACTAATGATGCATCTTTCTTGGCCACATGTTGGCCTATGAGGATTGGCTTTATCTTTACACAGCTACAATTTCACTTGCATCTACTAATGCCACTCTTCCAGATGTGGAATGACTTCCAAATGCAATCTTTTCCAGCCATGCCGACACAGAAGATTTGGCTGAGAATTCCTGCAGGTGACTTGCAAAAATGCGAATGTGTTGGTTTCCTGGGTGAAGATTTGCACCCACCAATCCTTCTATGGCATAAAAATTGCCTCAGACAGCTTAAAACCTTTGATTTCCTAATTTACTAGAAAATTTGTCACAGTCAGTAACTAAGCTATCCCATTAATTTTTAATCTGTCCTTTATATGTTTCACTCTTGTACATATTTACCACGATATAGCACTTTAAAATTTAGGTACCTTTTATTTAGGAAGATAACTCTGAAATAACTAGGGAATTATAAATAGTCTTGTGTCTGCTTTATTTAAAGGTAATCCCTGTTCTAATTCTCACTTTGAGTCAGAAATACAATATTTTTTCACTGTGGTCTCAAAGAACATTTCAAGTATCATGGTGCAAACAAATCTATGCTCCTCAAAACTCCTTCTAAACTGTATTTTAAAAGTTTAGATAAACAAATAGTGTTCTAAAGCAGTTATTCTAGAAATATGTAGAAATTAAAGTTCTTATTTTATGAACTGTTTTATGAAAGACAGATCATTTTCTCTTATATCCTTACGGGCTTTCTGACAAGGTCGGAAAGCTTTGGTTAAAAATGTGGGTTAAAAACAATACCTGAAAGAGATGGGACCTCTGCAGTATTGTCACAGCACTGTGTCTCATGGCAGTGAGCACACTGGAGGTGATCAGCTGCTCCTCTGGAGCTAAATATTGCCTGGAGAGGGGCAGAGCAGTCAGCAAGGCAGGAGGGAACAGCAGGGGCCTGGACTCAGGGTGTCATTGTGTGGCACATCAAAATGGCAAAACCGATAGATGTGCAAAGGGTCACTGGTAGATTCAGACTAATTAATCACACAAGCTCAGATGACAACCTTTCTACAACCGTGCCAGGAGATACACAAGATTTCAGTCCAGCCAACATTTCAACATTTTTGAAGAGTGCATTCATCTATTCATTTTGATTTCTTTAAATTTTGATTTGCTGGTTTATTAAACCCCATACTTTGCAGGATCCAAAATAGGAATGTCACATGAGCAGAGCCCATAGTTACCATCCTGAACAGCAACAAAATTCAAAATACAATCAGGCTTCCATAAATAAGATAAAAATTTATAGAGTACCATTATTGTCTATTTACATCTATGCAGAACATATTCAGCACTGCTGTATTACTCACGAAGTATTTTGTTCCACACTTTCAAAGCAACTAATAACAATCTCCTTTGCCTTGCCCTGCTACACAGAACACACTTTCTCCTATTCTGCAATGGCTGCATGGAGTAAATCACTAAGGTCACAGCAGTTTGTCAGAAGACAAATTTATGTTTTTGTTCTGTAGCATGACAGGTTTCCTAAGCATATTTAGAGGTGCTAGATAATTTTCATTTTACAGGCCTCCAGCCTCTCTTTGATCTCCATATATCACTTTCCACTTCCGTTTAATTCTACTCCCATGGATGCAGCTATGCAAACGCAGAGGTTATTTGTAATTAACCCTGAATTGAAGACACGACCTTCTTGCCAAGTGCCAGCCCTAGAACAGAGTCTTCCCCACCTTTCCTGTTGTGTGGTTAATTGCCACTGGGGCCATGGCATTCCCTATGAAGTGTCTGCAAGCACCTCAAAGAGCCAGGGTGGCAATGAGGACCTGCATATGCAGGGGCTGATGACACCAAAATTACAGCTTGTTTAACAGCATGATTCATTCAGACACTTAACCACGGATTTAAAAATAAATATACACTCTCTCCATTTGAAGTTAGTGAGACAGAAATACATCTTATTGAACAAAGCCTGTGTCTGACAAATTTTATAATGAATCAAGACTTTCTACCACCAAGTCTTAAATAACTAAATTCAGTCACATTTCTATTCTTACAAGCTACTATTAAAAGAGTGCTCAGGAGACATCAACAAGGGCCTCAATTTGTTTAGCTCTGTACAGGGTCAGGGGAGGAAAAAGAACAAAAGCCTGACAACACAGGAGAAGAGACAACCAGGAGGGAGGAGATGGGAGTGATGTGACAGAGGGTGGGCAGCACAGCTAAGAGTGGGCTCAGCCAGGCATCTGCCTCGTTGTCTGGATACTGTCACAAGCACCCTGCGCACGGAGAGCTTTCCAGGGTGTCTGATGGAGGGTATTGAGGCAGCTTCACTGAGGTGTGCAGAGAGCTCCTCACAGGCAGAGTGAGAGAAAACATGAAACTGCTTCTTTGAAGTGTTAGCAAGGGAAGGTTGAAGCTGGCTGGCATCAGTGACCTATCAGGGTTAAGAGATGACACTTTCTGTGAATTATAGGTGATCTGCAGGGAAGGTGCAGCTTTGAAGGGCCTTCAAGGTGAAATCAAGTGCTTCACCTTTAATGTGATGTAAAAAGAAAAGCCAACAGTGGGGTGAAGAGGGGATGAAAGGGAGCAAAGTGACAACCCAGTGGAATTATTTTGCAGCAGCACAATGAAGGTCAGGAAAAGGCTGTATCCCTGCCCAGATCATTCCCTCCCATGACCACAATCTCCCAGTTGATCCTCCTCACCACATGAGTACCTGAGACACTTCCACTAGCACTTGGCAAGTTTGATTATTTATTCTCAAATTCAGGGCATGTATGTGATGGAGGCTTTACCCAGGATGAGGAGCATGACAAAAAATGCCTGAAAAAATAGTAAAAAAATTAAAATATAATAAAATTTCAATTTTCTTTTAGATTATATATTAATAAAATAATCATCAGATAATCAAAAGAAAATAATCAGCATTGCCTTATTTTTACATTTTGATTCATGTTCTTAATTTCCCAAGAATTCACAAGGTAAAGGGGCATATTACTCCATTAACATATGTGTTTCATCAAAGAATCAATATTACAAGTGGTAAAAACTACTTACACTTTTAACATAGCAATCAGATATATATAAATGGAAAAAATAAATTATACTAACAAATACAAGTACTTTGCTTAATTGTGAGGGAGTTTTTTCATCCCATGAAAGCATTTGCTTTCATGTTCTTTCACCTTTTCATCTCTCAGAATTACATAGGTGATGTCATATTCTCTAGACATTGACCTTCTGAATAGATCACTGGAGACCTAATCTGTCACATCCCTTGACATGTCTGAATCTGCACATGGAGCATATACTTATCATTAGCCTGTTGTAACATATTCTATATCCACACACTGTGGCATGTTTTGCTGGAATTTTCTCCTTTTATTCTGTTCTCTACCTCTTATTAACAACCTTATGCACTGACTGTTTTAAAGGAAATCCCAGATTTTGCTTCTTACCCTTCAGCAATGACCAAATATAAGCAGTAAGCAAAGAGGTCTGGTGAGCAACATTCTCCTACATCTTTCATTAATAAACCAAGTATATATTACAAATCTTCTCAGCATTGTTTCCTACTGGGTTGTTTGCACAACATTGCTTCCTTCCATTTCCTTGGAATACACATACACAAAATAACAAATTAAAAAATCCAACAACCAATGAAACAAACAACAACCAAAATAGGCTTGGTGTAGCTGTGTAGAAAAAAAATCCCAGCATCCTTGCACATTTACACATGAACAATAAGGCTTGACTGGGATTCACCTTCCTTAATTTTAGCCATCTGAAAAGTATTGCATTTTAGCCATTGATTTTGACTATTCCTTTAGTCTATGAAGAGAAGTGGCTATCTCTGGCTATTGGCTGATCTTTCCCTCTTTTTGCATCTGCTTAGACTAGGCTTCTGACTTTCAAGTAGCTAAAGGTGCACACAGCACAGAGCCCTGTAAGGAAGCTTTTTCCTCCTGTGAACAGGGCTCCTTCTTGTAGTGCAGAGTTGCTGCTCTACAGCCAGAGTCCTGCATTCAACAGGGATGAATGCATTTGCCTTGGTTAAAACAGAACTGGTAAAAAAAACACTCACTGACTCACTCCGCACCAGATGGAAAAAGAAGGCATTCTTCTTTTTCAGCTGCTTCCTGTGTAATGAAAAGGTGATGATTGAGCCTTCTACAGATGTCCGTAAGTGTACCATGTTACAGACCTTCCTGAAAGCACACTTCATCTTCTCTGTTGCCCCACCACCTCTGGGACACCATATTTCTGGAAACAGTCCCCATCACTCAGCAGTTACTCATCTCACTGAAGCATTTCCAGCTGTAGCAAAGCTTTTCCTGATAAGCCAATAAGCCTTTAAATAATTGCATACATGTGTGCAAAACCTCTGCATTATTTACATGTTGTAAGGTCACTGATATCTTTAAAGTAGTAATTTAACTGTTGAAACAAAACATTTTCTTTCCCAACCCATAGTTTTGCTTTCTTGTGAAGTTCATGCCTCTTTAACCTAGTTTCACCCTTGCATACTCGCAACTCATCAAAACCAAGAAAGAAACACATGCACAGCTCTTAAAAAGCAGTGTCCTGGTAAGACCTCACAGTTAGAAGAAAACATTTTCATACTAACCAAGTGCTGAAAACATTATTAAAAAAAACAAAACAAAAACAACAACAACAACAACAACAAAACAAAAAACAAACAAAAAAAAAAACCAGAAAGCAGAATTGTATTTTGAGAAGTTCTGAGCTGGGCATGGGGCAGAATTAACACAATTCCACCTTGTCTGCTAAACTAGTTGTGGATGTAGCTGAAATGCATCACAGCATAGAAATTATCCCCTTTGCAATTTCCAGATGCATGTTTAAGGGTCCTTTTAGTTTTCCTGTTTCTTATTGTCTCCCTCCCTTTTCTGTGGACTTTGATGTCTCCTGTGGTTTTAATTTTCAATTTCATCTCAGTGATAGCCCCTTGAGATAAAAGTTCTGGTTACTTTCTAGAAAAATTCACATTTCTACGAGGAAGGCATCACATCCAGTATTAATTCTTGGTTCTATGATTTAGAAGTCCCAGTGAAACTCAGTTAAAATGAATATAACAAGGCTTCCAAAAAAAGCAGAATTGATTTTTTGGAAATGCACTATTGACATTGGAAGAAAGACATTTAGATCAAGAATGAATGAGAATTAAGGGTCCAAATTAAATTTTATTGGGCAATTTGGCAACCTATACTTCTATCCCAAGATAAGATTTTCTGCCTTATCGTTATTTTTTCTAAATCTGAGCTCTAAAAAATATTTAAAACATTTTTCTTGAAACTGTGACTTGAACTACATACTCATTTCTTGAGTTACCTAGCCCAGAATGAAAACAGGAAGTGTTCTAATCCTAAAAGGTAGAATCCTTTCCAGTTCTTGAAGATGTTTTTTCAGTCTTTGGATCCAGTTTGATTAAGCAACACACAACACAGCTACAACACAACGTTCCACAATCTGGAGTAAGGTATTTTAAATTTTGGATAAATATCCTCTTTTTGTGATTTTAACAGAAACAAATGAAACACAGAAGTTTAATTACCTCTTAGAGGTTTTAAATTATACAAATATAAATAAAACCAACCACACTCATGCTGTCCTTATCTAAGAAGAGAAAATGTCATGCTAGCTGTTCTGAGGTCTGGTTTATGAGATTTCAGTGTGGTTGTTTATACAGGAAGATTAAAGCAAACATCCAAGAGCAACATCAGCCCCAAAGAGATGACTGAGAAATAACAAATCGTTAATAAGTCTATAATCAGGTGTGGAAAGCTTAACTGAGGTCATTGGAAACAATCTTCTCTATTTCCAGGTGAGAGAAATTCAAGACTGGTCAGGTATGAATTGTGACTGAAACCAAACAGGCCTATTCTTGCCACATCAAAAGAATATGATTTAATGTCCACTCAGCTGCATGCCTGGGAAAAGATCAAAAAGGACGTATCATAAAAGGAAGATAATCTTTTCCACAAAAATGCTCTAGCCCCTCCTGCTGAGAGATCTCTCTAGAAGCAAAAAAAGAAATCAGCCACTAAAACTGAAGGAAACCCAACACAGAGCAGCTGCAGAAGAGCCCCAGTTGTCTGCCACAGCACCCTGGAGGAGCAGCGAGGCAGTGGGAGTGCTGTGCTGGAGTGCAGAGCCACGCTCCAGCATGGGTCCTCCTCTGCACCCGTGGGCCCAGGAGCACAAACAGGATAAGATGCAAAGGTTAGGAAAGGTTAGAAACATCCTTCAGCCTTTGCTGATCAGAATAAAGTTCACTTACACTTCTTGAAAAATATTTTTTTTTAAAAAAATTATTTTGATTCCACTAATGGAATGTTTTAAATAATATCTAAATAAATTAACAGAAATATTAGTTAAACATTCATCTACATTAATAAGTAACTACACATTCATCTACATTAATAAATTTCATTTTTATCATTCTACAGTTAATATTTAAAACTGAAAACCCCCTCTGCTTTTGTCTCACTGACAGTCCAAGAAAAGTGTTTGAGTTTTTAGGAATGAAAAATTCCCTTTACTGGAGAATATTTTTTTAAAGTTTAAGGCTAGGCAGACTGGAATATTTACTGGAATAGAAATAAAACATTTCATTGCACCTGTATTTAAATCTCCCTAGTCTTTAAAAAGTATCTCTTTATTGTAAGCCAAAGTATTTTAAAATTTAAAGGGTTTTGGTTTTCTGTCTTCTTTCTTATGTGGACACTAGTATCTGAATTCATTATTAATTTGTGAATGACTGAGGCATTTCATGAGGCCTTTTCTGTGCATAACAATTTTAAAAATCTATAAGCTTTCATCCTCCCATCTGTAGGAACAGACATGACCTAGACATGGCATATTATACAAATGTGTGGGTATATTTACACTAGTGTGTATTTGTGCATGTATATATAGTGGTGAAAGACAATTTTAGGTATGAAGTATGATATACCCAGTTTTGCCAGACTCAAAACAGATACTAAAACCAGAAATTGAAACAACTTTGATTTCCTGTTCTTCCACTAAGATCTGGGAACTATGTTGACTCCAAGTATGAATTAAATTCCAGAGCAGTAGAATATGTTCTTCCATGCACGTCCCACAGAACTCAGCAACTTTGCAAAAAAATCAAACCAAAATAATTTTGTCCTTAAACAAAACACTTAAATTCTTCACTGAAAGCTGGAAAGATCATGCAGAGAAGTTGCCACAGAATCTCCTGACTTTTAAAATTATCAGACTAAATCTTCCAACTTTTATTTCTAGACTGATTCCACTACTGGAAAACATCTCTCAGATGCAAAGTTATTTGTCATCTTATTGAAATTCTATAATTTGTTGCTGAGAAAAAAAAGATTACCACTGAAATGCAGTAAGGGACAAATCAACTTGGGAACCCAAACTATGGAGAACAATGCAACTGTCAAACAACTGATTTCACCTTTCCCAGGAGAAAGAATAACAGCACTTCTAGTATTGGAAATAAAAACTGAGTGTGTTGTTTTTTTCAAATTATGGTCTAAAATTATTTTGGACACCTTAGAATATTTCCCCTCAGAAATGTTTTATTTGTTGAAAGCAAACTAACCCATTAAACACAGCTTTGATATACCATTTTTTACCATCCTTGTCAGCCATAAAACTGAATGTCATTTACAAGGCAAAATAATTATGAGGAAATTATGTAATCAAACTGCACTGGAATGAAATTACAATCCCACTCCTAAACCAGGTACAAAGACACTTTTAATTACAAAGAATTGATAAATATATAACAGTGACAATACTGACCTTTTTACAGGGCTAACTATTTACTTCATTGCTTTTGATAGTAAAAAAATGGATGGAAGGAAGAAGTTGTTAACTTAAAAATAAGAGAAACATCATTATTAATTTATGAAAATTAGGTTCCTTGATGCCAGAAGAGGGGCTTTTTGATTGCTCTTTATATATAAGGTATATAGAAAAGTATATAGAAAGAAAGAAAGTATAAAATAAGTATATAGAAAATCCATCCTCATCTTCAGAGAAGGGCATAGCTACAGTTACTCACAAGAAAGAATAGTAACAAATAGCAAAGGGTTATCTATCAATTAGTGGAAGAAATATATCTAAAAGTAGACAGAGGTGAGAGAGTCAAGACAGATTTTTCCTAATAACTTCCAGAAACTTTAGTCATGTGGCTATAAATTCTGCTATGGTACTTGCCCTCAGGTATCATAGTCTAGAGAATATACTCTGTTCAGTTTATTGATAAGACAAAAGCTTTTCTTACTTCTTCACCAGGTTATAGAGATTAATTTCATACATATCTATCACCTGCAATTCTAGCTTACATACTGTATTAGCTAGAGCACCTATTCTATTCCATACTTATATGCACCTTTAACTATGTCACTGTGTTTCAGTATGCAAAGCAAATGATATAATCCCCATCTTGGAAAGGATGGGCAACCAGAAGAACAGCCTGTCATGAATAAATGCATTTGGATCCAGGGCTCTAAGTGTTTGCATCAGCTGGTCTCCTCCCATGGGAAGAGGGGAGAGCCAGTTCTCCAAGCTTCAGTTCTTCAAATGTTATCAGACTGCATGTTGCAATATGGTTTTGTCAATTTTAACGAGCACATACTTAAAGTACTGGAGATGTTAATACTGTCCATTTTGATTATTTTGATTTCGCTGTTCAATGTATTTGTGCCGGAATTTGACCAGAGAACCATCTGTAAGGGTGAAGTAGTTCACTTTCACTAGGATAGCAGTATGATATGAAGAAAATAAGGATGACAGACAAGGTTAATGCCACTACTCCAATGTTTATTAGATGTGGCAGCACACACAAATGACAAAGAATTACATTGCTCACACTAGAGAAGTTACTTTTTTGATAATCAAGGAAGACCTCAAAGCAGATTTTTACAAGGCTCTCTCATTTCAGCTGTTTTGAGCATTTATTGAAGTTGAAGATGATGCTTTTTTTCCTGGTTTCAGGAATGAACACTAGACATGGTTGGAGGTTAGAGGGTCGAGGGTCATTTACCTCAGTATTTTAATAGGATCCTGTTCTAATACATCACATCATGAAGCCCACCATGCATGCATACTCTTCTCCCTTCTTCTCTTCTTCTTCTCTTCTTCTCCTCTTCTTCTGTTCTTCTCTTCTTCTTTTCTTCTTCTTCTGTTCTTCTGCTGTACCCCCACCCCACTCACACACACAACTTATAGACCTAATCTCCCTGGGGGGGCTAATAAGTTTATAGAACATGTTCTACTGAGGGGAGCCATGGCTCCTCAAGATAGTAGGATGTTTGGTCTCTTAGCTCTACAGGACCTTGGACCTATGCTGAGTTATCAGACTTAGAGAAGTACAAGTATGCATGCTAATACTTGTGGATACACAGAACTGTGTAAAAGGTATAGAAAAGAAATAGCAAAAAATCCTTTTGGCATCAAAGAGAGGTAACTTCCTCCCATTGAAGTCCCACTGAAGTTATTGCCACACACCCTGGCAATAACTGGAGAGGTCTCAATGGACGCCAAGCAGAAGGATTAGTTGGGGTTTCTAGGATGAAATTTCTCATGCCCTGATTAAATTCCTGTATATCCCTAAAGTAGAACCATCATAAGTCCCAAATGAAGTCCAGATGCACTCTTGGTGAGGTCTTACTTTCTGTCTGGCAGCACATACCGTTTTATACAGCTACTTATATGCAGCAGGAGTCATCCCATCAGTCACCGGTAATCACTGCTTTATAGTGTCATATGGAAACATTATCTAAAGATGCAACTGAGGCCAGTGCAAACAGCATTAATTGAAGACAAGAGACTTTCCATGGGCCAAAGCACTTACAACCCAAATAAATATGATACTAAAGGAGGTGAGAAAGTTAATAAGTTTCATCAATATTGTCAAGTTCATATTAACTGATGAAGATAGAAAATCAGTAACCTGTGTCTGAATGCACACACAGCCCTCCAGTGGATATGTGTTAATGTCCCCTGGTTGCATTACTCCACAGAGCATGTGTTGATACATCTGAATTGCTGTTCTCTGTTAGTACAAGCTCTTGTAACTCACATTATTAATTAGGGAAGTTTCTTGGCTTAATCTGTCATGTATCAGCAAGAGATGAGCAGTCAGAGAATGTACTGATATTGAACACTAAGAAGAAAAATGGACTAAACTGTTGTCTTAGTTCATGGGGTGCACCTTGGTAATTGAACCTTGAGCACAGTACTTGTTAAGTAAAATGCATTGGTTTTAAACCACCATTACATTTGCCTTGACAGCTGCACATAAACAGATCTGACTTGCTAGGTTGCAGTAACTCTTTCTGTTCCAAACAGTTCTTCACAGCTTTCTCACGTAAATGAGTACAAAAGTACTAAATTAAACACAATGAAAAGTTCAGATTTTTTGACAGGAACCTCACTGTCTGTTTTCCTTCCTTACCTGTGTCTATGTCCCATCCCTTCCAATCAAGGATACACTGGTCATACACATCAGAGATGACACCCAGCACTGGTGTAACGAGGACAGGGACCTGCTGCCCTCCTGCTCAGTGCCTGAGGTTACAGTGTGGAAGGTCTGAGTGTTGCTGTTCCAGTAGGAGTCTGAGGTGAAGTGGGGCAATAGGCAGGACCAGCAGGCAGGAGACAAGGCAGGTTTGGGAGTGAAGCCACAGTCCTGAGCTATGGCAGGACAGACACAGACCGATGGCCAGCAAGCCATGAGACAGGGATTTTTCCCTGATGGGGCAGTGACACACCACAGCCAGGATGCTGATATTGGTTTGGGTTTTGTGTTGCCTGAAGTAAGTCAACATCTCGCAGGGTTTCACCAGCCTACAAGATCTCCTCTCTGCTTTTACCTTTTATAAAGTAACACTGGAGATGGGAAACACAAGAGAAAACCCTTAAAAGAAAGGGACTGTCAAATCCTAAGATCTGTACCTTGGATAGGCAGAGAAAGGGACTGACTGCAAGGTGTCTTGCATTTCTTAACCTTAGTCAACACATAATCTAAGTTCCTATCATCACAACACTTAAATTACACTTATAAGGTCTCTTTCTCTTAAAAAGGTAACAAAAGTAGTGTTGTTGGGGTTTCTTTTAGCTTTCCACCAGCTAATTTTTAAACTTGGTTCTAATCTCTAAACAAAGTCAGACCTGAGTTTAGACTACAAACACACTCAAAGTTCAAAAATTAGGAGCACAAATTTAGACTCCTTCTCCAAATCAGAATTGCAAAATGAATGACCTGATTTTCTGAAGTTCTTACATGTAACAACTCCCACAGATGTCAGCAAAAACCTTAATTCAGAGTCTAACTTCAGTGCTTTAGAAATCAGGTCACTTGTTCAAGTACCTAAATATAGAAGAGCAGCTACTGCTTTTTTTCTTTTTTTCTTTTTTTTTAATACTTGGATTTAGAGTTCAAAGCAGTTTGTTCCTTCAGATCCTGCAAGAGAACTTTGCAAAGCTTGGTTCAGGATCTAAATCTGGTAAGCAAACACAAAGTCCAGGGGGGTCCAGAATCATGGCTTCAGTCCCCACCCATTTGTAGGAGGAATCTCAGCCTTTTGTTCTAGTTATCCTGTAAATTACCCTGACAGCTCAACAGCGGCCCCTTCCTCAGATGCTCTTCACTGATCTTCAGGAAGTTTAGATTGTTTGGTTTTGAGTGTATACGTGCCTATTTGTGTACTAATTTGCTGCCAGGAAGTAGACAGATTAACAGAAGAGTGACTTCTGCAAATGACAGATCTGGAATCACTAAGCAGAAACCCACTAGAGACATAATCAGATGGGAACCTTGATATTTTCGTGATGCATCAGCTGTCCATGAGATGATCCTCATGATTTTTTTTAGGGTTCAGTATTTAGTTCAGTGCTATAGTTTCAGCTGTTGAGAGGAGACTATTTGCCTTCCCACCACAGCCGTCTGCTGAAAGACTTCTTCTCTCTCTGCTTTCAGCCTAGCGAAACCATGCAGAACAGTCCCTTCAAAACTAAACCTTTTTTTCTGCCCCTTAACTTCTCTCCTTTTTAATCAAAGAAATTATATTTGGAAGCCCAAAGAACTTAACACCTGAGAGAACAAAATTACTCCCAAGCAACTTCTTGAAAATAAATTTTTCCTGCACCTCAAAATACAACGCATGTCAAAAAAAGAGTCTATGTTGGGCTCTACACATATATTTCTATTTACCTAAATCTTTCTTTGCATCAGTCTGCAAACTTCTTCTCAGCCCAGATGGCCTTCATCTGTAGCTAGAAGACAGGGAGAATCCCTGCTGCAGAGAGTAATAAGCATGACTGGCAATGGGTCAATAGTCTGTTTACTCCCCGCTTGCTCCTAAGGTCATCTTCTGTAAGATTTATTATGCCCTTTAATGGTCAGCTGAATATCCATAAATCTGTTGGTTTACTTGCTAGCGTACTCTGCAGACAAGTTACATCCTGTGCCAAGTCCATTACTAACACGGACATACGTCATACCTGCGCTGCCAAGAAGATGGGAGAGAGGAGCACTTTGGGTGATGGTGCAAGGTCACACTTGAGAACAGCTTCTACTTTGGGGGATTTATAATAGGAGCCACAACAGATGAGTCTCACTCTTACCACATCTGTTTCTAAGGGGTCTGTAAAACCTCAGTGCAAACTCTGCAGTGTAACTGCAATTATGCTCACAGGAAGCTGGGTTTGAGGAATTTCATTAACCCATTGAGAACTGAGAAGCCCCATGTGTGTTGTGGCCAGCTGAGGCAGTCAAAGTGACGCAACAGCAAAGGGCCAGCTCACTCAGTGAGGCAGAAAAGAGAGTGACCTGCAGCAGCAGGGAGCTGGGAGCCCCAGGTGCTGCAGTCAGGTCTCAGCTGGCAGCAGCCAGACACGCATTTCACTGTTCTCCTCTTTACTGCCTCCCCCACTCCACTGTCTGGTTTTTTTCATTCCTACCCCATGCAACACTTGACTAGAAACCTGATGGATTTAACAAGTCATAGAGAAAAGGTTTTTTCATCCAGGAAGACAACCAAGCCAAGCTTACAGTTTTTCATACATAAAGAGTCCCCATGGACACTCCTGAATTCCACACAGTCACCTGCCTCCCAGGAGCTGCCAGAGGATGGGAGGAAATGAATTCTCTTTTCGCATTTGCCTTTCTATATGTGTGTTATTTCCATACTATTTAAACTACTTGGATGGGTTTCCAAGTGACTGCAACATAGACAGAAAGTTCAGGATGCTGACAGCAGGGATGTTGTCATGACGACAGCGAGGAGACAGGGTGGTTAGAAACTTGGAGGCAGGTAATTAGAGATGCCCAGAAGCCAGGGACGAGGGTTTGATATTGCCCTGTTACCCTGAGGCAAAATTCAAATAAAGATGAAACCTTCTGCCCCATGCTTGTAATTAATGCTTCCAATTCTGCTCTCAGGCACAGAGATTTAGAGTCTTTGCTCTAAACTGAGGAAAAGTACTGTTTGTAACTGAACACCGATTCATCATTTTCCTGTGCATTTTGGTTTCTGTGTTTCTGTAGTGACAGCGTATAACTGACACAAAATTCTTTGCCAGCTGTGGATGACCCTGTAATTTGTGACATCAGGTTTGTTTGGTGTCCATCATTTATAATGTAAATTGTCAGTGAATATGGTGGACTGAGCACCACCTGCCCACCAAGCTGCACTGTCACCCCCCTTCTCAGCAGGATGGCAGGAGAGCGGGGAAGAAAATAAATTGGTGAAAGGTCATGGATCAAGATAAAAACTGTTCAATAAAGCAAAAGCAAAGACCACACACAAAAGCCAAGGAAAACAGAAGATTTTATCTCCTCTTCCCATCAGTAGGTGATGTCCAGCTATTTCACAGGAACTTCAGTACATGTAGTGGTTGCTCCAGAAGACAAACTTCGTAAACAATGAATGCCCACCCTTGCTTCCTTTCCCTTAACTTTTATTGCTGAGCACATTTCATATCATATGGAATATCCCTTAGATCAGTTTGGGTCGGCTGTCCTGGCTGTGTCCTCTCACACACTGGGTGTGTCTTTCCCATCCCCAGCCTACTGGTGAGGGAGGGAATGTTGTAGAGACAGCACTGGTGCTGTGGAGCAGTGCTCAGCCAGCATGCTGGTGTGTTATCAATGGCTTTCAAGCTAGAGATATAAAGCACAGCACTGTGAGGGTTTCTGGGGGGAAAACTGGTTCCATCCTAGCCAGACCCAATACAATGAGTCAAAATATTCTGAAAATAAGATCTGTCTGACTCATTATAGTGTGAATGATTATATGATTTTTAAAAAACTTTTAAATTTTTAAAAATTACCTTCTTTCTAGGAGAAACAAGAGAATCCAAGCACTGTGCCTTTGGATTGCAAATATATATGGTTCAGCATGACAAATGAAATTTTAACTTGCTTCCCTCTGTGTTAGTAAGCATACAATTATGCACAGTTAATTTATTTGCATTCATTATATCCACATGGATACTAAAATACCCCTCACTGAGACACTTGTGCTGCAACAGGCAGGCTCCTTTATGCTACATGATTTGGTGACTCTGCAGTTTATTCCTTGCTGCAAAATATGTTCCAGGTACTCAGTTTTCCTCATGGACAAAGACGTCTCTAGCAAAGCCTTTGTGGTGTAAGGAAAAGCCTGAGCATGTGAGCTGAATATCAACAGCAGCAGTCATGGCTTCCTGCACTAGCAAGTGCTCTGAAACAATAGGACACAGACCTCAGGAACACAATTTATCTTAAAGAGCTGCTAACTCCTAAGCTGTGAAAGTAGGAAATGATCAGCAAAAAGTGTGGAAACATCACAAAAGAATATAGCAATAGTAACAGAAGATTATATGCCCAGTTTTGAATCTGAATCTCCATTTAAACATATTTGAAGCTCCTGCAGAAATGCCCACATTCCCAGCAGTGAGGTAGAATCTAAGGACCTTGGCATAAATTTCGGATGTGCTTGGCTTTGCAGTAGGATGCGTTTCACCTACAAACAGATGCAATTATACATGCAGAAATCTAAGTGCATGATTTTTTATAATATGTTTGCAGGAAATGTTATTGTAGCCAGTGTAATATATTTCATTAACCAGAACTCAGAAAACGTAACATGACTGATATGTATTATAATCTTTTTGCACCGAAAATGTTTTTATCCACTACATGTTGTCTTTATTTTGTGCTATCTGCACACTAACTATAAACCTGAAACTATAGAATTTTTGTGAATTTTGTAAAAAACAAACAAACAAACAAACAAAAATCACCCCAACCAACAAAAAAAAAATTCCCCAAACAGAGACCAGGGTCTCATTTTTGTTTTGTTTAAAAATGTTGAGGAATCAGAGCATATCAGTAGTATTTTGAAACACTGAAAACTTGGACATTTTAAAGATGATGTACAAATAGCCTCAATTCTGCCCTCAATTACTGACATATTGGAAGCCTTTTTCCCTTCAGCTGATTACAGCCACCTTCCCTTGCAGCAAGTAAGAGGCCATTGCTTCAGCTCAACACCTGGCAACCTGTCTTGCTTCTGGAGCTAAATTTCTGTGTCAGAGATTTTCAGGGGAAGACAACAGTGGCAGATCCTTCAATAGCAGCCGCTTCATTTAATGAGGGGAAAGAGTCTTATTGCTGGAGTCATTTGTTGCCATAGCTTCCCATGTTAAAGCCAGAGAAGCCATTAGAGCATCTTTCTACCAGAGACCAAAGATTTTCATTCAATTACACCCATTCTGAGGGCAATAATTTGAGTTTAGCAAAAGCATATCTCCCCAAAAGCCATTCACATTCAATTTGAATGTGCATGTTATTTTTCATTTCAGTTTCTGAAGCTTCGGGTTTTAGACACTGGTTCTTCCTCTTCATCTCCTTCTAGTTGGATATTTTTGAAACCAGGAGAATATTCAATTATTCTGATCAAGTCCTTTCCCAATATTGCATTTGATAAACTGTCTGTTGTGACCACTTGTCAAGCAAAGAGCATCCCACCTTGCTTTCCTACTCTACAATTTTTGGATCATAAGCTGGCTCTCATCTTGATATAGTCAAACAATACTGCTTTCTGCCTGCCTTTTAAAGGTCTATAATACCCTTACATGCATCAGAGAGAGGAGTAAAAATAAGCACCCCTGAGCAGTAAAAATCCCTCCCTCTCTGTCAATCACTTTTTCTTTCTCTCTCTACACCAAGGAAGACAGCAGCTTTGTTTGTTTTAAAGATGGGGAAACAAAACCACAGAAAGGATAAAGCCTCACTCTGTATTGCATATCAGTCAAGGGCAGATCCCTGCAGCCTAAATCTCCTGGCTAAATCCAGCACGGCATTAGTAACACCAGTTCTGTTATCTCTAACCCTTGCTGCTGGTTGTCTTCACTACACAAACATACTCTCATATTTCACAGTCTCATGGGTTAAAATGTATCAAAGATGTCTATCACTGCCATTTTTTAGATTTCTATTTGTTTCCCTATAAGGCACTTGCAGGTTCACTGCAAATCTACAAAATGTAATTTTTATTCTTTGGTTTCTCAGCAGACAGAGAAGAAATCAATGCAGGCAGGAAACCAAGCCATTATTGCTTCTAGTTTTGGGTGTTCTGTTTAAGATGCATGCCAAACAAAAAGTAAAGCAGAAACAACTGACTATACCAGAAAAATATGGTAATTTAGACATAAAACAAAGAGTGAGCTCTGCCTCTTGTATTCTGAATACACTGATCTCCCAAACTAACAGAAACGTAATTTCCTACCAACAAGATATTGATCTCCACATTGCATACCCAAGCATTTCCTGGATGTCAGATGATGGATGTATAAAGTTTGCAAGAATTAGGAGCACAGATGTGCATTTAGTGAACTGTTTCAGTACTACACATGCCATTCAGTCGCACGGTTTTTTCCAAATAAATAACTAATATTTCAAATTTTGTAAGTTTAGTGATTTAATTATTGTGAAGTCTCAATGTAGAAATGTGATGGGAAGTCAACTAGCTCATGTTCAAGCCAGGCAAAACTGATCCATGTCACAGCTGTAACTCAATACACTTCAGAGCACAAATCAAACTGCACTCTTGCTGTTCTAGAAGAAAAAAAAATATGCTGTCAAATCATCACTTCCTACAGTAGTAGACAATCACATGAAAGACTCAGTAACTATTTAGTTGTTTACTACTAACACTGTGATTTACAGAGAATAAAGTGTCCAATTCCTTATAAGACATGATGTGAACCTGTCAGAATGATATGACCTAATAGTGTTACAGCATACATAGCTTAGATAAGTCATTCATAATTTACCATATACAAGGGGTATCTTCCTACCCACCAGTGTTCTAAGATGGATCCCATTAAATCCCATTTCACAGTGGTCATGGATTTCTTCTGACATATGTGATTATAAAGGCAGGAAATGTTTCCGAATATTAGATCATAATTTGACTACTGATGCCCACATGAGTGTCAAATAGTGGCAGTAAAGATAAGATGTCTTCAGTGCCAGGTTGATATTCAGTATCCAGGACAACCAAAAGAAGATGGAAGACTTGGTTTGTCTTGCAGTAGACCTACTGCCTCCCCAGTTGATGGAGGGATTCAGATTGGATTCCCTGAGGAATCTAAAAGAATACCAAACTGTTCTACTCTGGACACAACACTTGCTAAGTGCTTCTAACCCAGGGACAGAATTTAACCTTCAAAGTGATAACAAGGGCCATGAAAGCCACTTCCTTGCCACTGCAGAGTAATGTGTTCTTCATATATGTTCACTACTCAAAACTTATCTCGGAAATTAATTAGGCCTTTAGCATTCTGGTTTCTTCACTGCTTTATTTGCAGGTTAAGAAGACTGTGATCACGCACAGGGAAATCTTGGACTCCCCATAATCAAATTTCACTATGGAGATAGGCTAGCATTGAGATTATGAGATTATTGGGATGTTCTGTGCTGTGTTTTCAAATGCCATTGTCATTCTCCTGCTCTCTCCTGCCACTGTTGACAGCAACCACTTATAGAGGCTCTTCCCACAGTGCAAGGTGGTCATCCCATTTCAAATTCCAGGCTGGACTTAGAACAGAAACAAAATTGTGTGTGCATGCACATAGCTGCACTGCTGTGAGAGGACTGGGGCAAGCACATTCCTATATGGTCCTGCCTGTCCATCTGTCCACCTGCCTGTGACTACATGAGAAAGTTTAAGAAAGTTTTAAAGAACTGTTTTCCCTTCTGTTTTCTTGGGCCTTACTCTGATTTCTGCAAGAACCCTCAGACTACTATTCTAATGCCCCTACTTCTTTCACTGGGTTATACCTTATGATAGAGAAGTACAATTTTCACAGCTTGCAGGTCCTTGGGGAAGAACAAGAGTTGGTGCTTTTGCAGGTTTCCACCAGCTGGGAAGAATGAACAGGGAATTTTTACTGACTCAGTCACAGAGGGATGGACACAAACCATCCTGCACATTTTTCACCTACAGAAATTATTTGTCTGACCACATTTCTGCTGGTCAGGTTTTAGTTTAGCTGGTATGCACAGGGAAGAAATCTCAATTACTGTATTCCTACTGGCATAGGACTTCCATAGTCTCCAAGAGTCTCAGTTGTCTACTGAGTCTCTACTAAGTCTCTGTCTACTCAACTTCTCCGGCATCTTTTGATTTTTGCAATATTCTTAATTCAGAACTAGCAATTCCAAAATCGTTTCAATATAAACAATTAAATTGTTTCAATATAAACTGATTGACAAAATTTCATGCAGATACACACTTTCCAGAGTACTGCTACCATGTTTAACTACAAAAAGAAGTTTGATAAATCTTTAGCTTTGTTTCAGTAGTTGCTTTACATCAATTTAAAGCCCACTAAAGGCTAAAACCATTTCCAAGAATGTAGACCTTGAAGTGATCTAAATTTACTACTTTGACTTCCCTTGCCATCTGTCAAATTATAAATTTTCATTGCATGTATATTGGCAGATAATAGTCACTAAATAGACAAAAAATATTTCAGAGCTGACATTGTCACCTCCAAAACTCAAATAAACCCAAATACAAGTAAGCTAGAAAAAAGAAAGTGAAGGAGCTTTGATTAAAGTCAGAAAGAAACTAAGCATATGCAGGAATGATTGGTAAATGGGTATTATTTGCATGAATAAGGCACATTCAGAGTGTAACAGCAGGAGGATAACAGAATTCTGACATAACTGGTCTTATACCAGAGGCAATAAACTGAGGGAGGGCACAGTGTAGATAAAAGTAATTGTATCTGGTAGCACTCCAAATCTGGAGTACCCACTCCCAGCAGGAGCTAAATGTTATCATTTGTTAGTAGGCATTTTCATTTGTTTCAAATTCCCTGAAGCAGCAACAGTAACTGGACTCAAATCTAGGAACTCACCTTACTTTTGAAAAAAAGACTGTGGATAAGTGCTAGAAATATAATCTCCTTAATATTAATTTAGATGCAAGAAAAGCATGGGAATTTATAAATGCACCAAAAGTACTG
Organism: Orthonyx spaldingii; assembly: GCA_013397795.1. Taxonomy (NCBI): domain Eukaryota; kingdom Metazoa; phylum Chordata; class Aves; order Passeriformes; family Orthonychidae; genus Orthonyx; species Orthonyx spaldingii. The sequence goes on from VZTJ01000388.1 coordinate 696,485, forward strand.
CATTTTTATGTGATTTACTACCCTCAGAGTTAGAGATCATGAAAAATCGATTGAATGTTCTCTTGTATATTTTAGAACAATTTTGTTAAATAAGTTTATGCCAGTAAAATTTTATTGTGTGCTTTTTATTGTATTTCCCTGTCCTTTTTAAACTTGGAATACAATTTCAATTGATCTTACTATGATACATTTTTAAATCAAATGTAACAGAAACGATCAGGACAATTATCTCCTTTAGCAGGTACTGTATTTGGAAAAACAACAATACTCTAGAAAAATGCCTATTATTATTTCCATCAAACATGAAGAAATCTATCAGTTCCTCTAGCTCACTTATGTGCCACAAGAAACAACAATAGACTCTCAGAGTCTGTCAAACCTTAGATTAATAATAAATGAACACCAAGTGATAAACAGAACCTTTCACTGTTCTATTGCTGAAGATTACTGCAGGGTAAATACTAACAGGAAACTGAGCAATGTTAAACATACAGCTTAATGGATACATTATTTACAACCAGAAAATGTATCCAAATTCACACTAAACTGAAAGGATGGGGCATATGTTAAAAAAAATTAATTACTTTGGAACACAAATCGTGTGGAAAATATTTTAAAAGAAAAGGTGAGGCAGCAGGGTAAGGTCTGTTACTGATGAATGCAATATAAGCAAATAATCATCATTCACTAAAGACTAAACTTGGAAATACTGGAGCATTCATTAACCTACTGCTAACTCAGCTATTCCTTCTTAACACCTCTCCTGACTTTACAAATAAAGTCCTTGCCCCAGCCAGGACGAATGGTTTGTGTTGGACGGGACCTTAAAGATCATTTAGTTCCAACCCTATGGGTAAGGACACCCTCCACTAGACTAGGTTGCTTAGCAGCCCAAGGAAAGGAAAGATCCTGGGAAAAGGAGTCACCTCTCTGAGCTCCATGGGCAAAAACCTAGTTCTATAGACCAGGAAACCATTGGGTTTCCACATAAGAAAAGTCCTGTTACTCTATTTCAGAGTCCTCAAAATCGTCACTTTGTCATCTTCTGCTATAAATATGATAAAAGACCCATCTAAATGATCTCTTGAAAATAAATATATTAATAGCAACACCTCATCTTCCCTGCAAGAGCCAGTCTTCATGCAAATGTAAGGGAACATGATAAAGTTTGAATTCCTAATAGCCCAGAGACCCAAGTAGGAAGAACATCAAATAGAGATGTGTGTCTTCAGGACTATGTGTTCACCACATTAAAAAAATTTCCATGAGTAAAGTTCAAAAATAAAGAACAGATAGCTCTTTTCTGATTGTTTTGCAGCCAAAATCTCAGACTGTCTTATGACCAAAATTAATGATGCATGCATCATTCAATCAAGTATCATTCCTTTCTCAAATACAAATATTAACAGACAGCCATAACAAGTTCTCACTAAATTACTTTTTCACTTAAAGGCAGAGAGAATGGCTATCACTAACCCATCATTATCATTTGTATTCTTTGCACAGTTAGCACTGTTCTTTCAGTGTTTACATTCAGCCATGCTTCTGAAGTTTCCACCGTTTTCCCACTCCCTTTCTGCCTGGTCCTTGTGTTGCCACTTACTCCTGGACTATTGTTGGATTACCTGGCTCTACAGAATTAGTTATCTAACTCAACATGCCTAAAACCATACAAAAAAAAGGAGCACCTGGAGGTCCTTACCATTCATCTCTGGCAGGAATTTCAAACTTTGTTTTTTCAAGCCCTCATCATCTTAGCCCGGTGGCCACTGAAAGAAGCAAAACAGCCAGCTGAACACCACAAAATATGTGTGTGAATTCTCAAATCAGCTTGCTAAAAGGTAAAAACTAAAAGTCTCAAGTGCTTTTCTGCTTGATCATGTTATATCTTTTTTTACTCCTGCACAGATCCAGGGCTTAGGAGAGCAGATAGAACCAAGGATGAATCACAGCTTAAAATCACCATATTTTGGGTTTTAATTTTTCTCCTTAATGTAAAGATGATGATATATTAGGAGGCAGTGATATAATTAATGAAAATCATACCAATTGTATCAAGTTTCCATTAGTCCTCCACTGCACGTTCCCTTCTGCCATCCCTATTGTATCCTTATTCCTACAATTCCAGGAAAAGAACGTGCCAGATTGTCCTACATGAGAAGCTTTGAAACCAATGGATTTACACAAAATGGTAAGTGCTCCTCAGCATGCAAAAAAAAAAGGAACTTTGTCGCCAAGGGTGTTGCCTCCTCGTTGTTTCACCCTTCATAGCCTCAGGGCCCCTTCTCCACTTTCTCTCATAGTTTCCAAGAGCAGTCTCATCTCAGGGTGTCCATTATGGACTTAATCAGCAAGAATTCACAGTCTTCTCAAGAATTACTGCAAAACCTTTTATATGAAATGCCCAAATGCCTTGCAAATATGTATTCACTAAATCCCATTGCTCTCAGTGACATTATATTGTCACCATCTGAGAAATAGGCAGGTTGAAATAAGGAAAAGGTGACCTTCCCTAAGTTATAGTAGAAGCCAGAGGTGTATTTTAAAGATTCTTGCTGTTCTCTGATTACAGCAGTACATTTTCTCAGCCCAACTGCAATTTTGGTGTTAAGATTGCTCATGGTTCAATGAACATCCAAATTACCAGAGTATCAAAGAAAAAAAGTGGCCTGAGATACTGTTTATCATGGGAAACCTGCTCAGACTGACACCAGTCCAGTCATAAAAAGTTGCTCATGACAGCCTGATACTAGTAGAAAGTTTGATATCCAGTGCCAGTTACTATTTGGCAGAGGCCTTCAGTTCCATGCTATAATTTCAGGCATCTGCAGAAAGAAAGAGTAAAAACCATCTCTACTTCTATGTATTCTTCAGATAAGCACACTTGCAAACAGGAAAAAAAAAAGAAACCACAGCATATACCATGTGTTTTATAAACCTCAAAAGCTTTTTTCTACATGCTTTCTGCACACCCAGGCACTCTCTAAATCTGGTGCATCAGGAAGAATTCACTCAAGGGACTGTCTTGTTGATTTCTATCAGGAAGCAAGGAAAGCAATTTTCCAGAGAAGATGCATGAGAAACCCACAAATTTCTTACCAACATTGGACTTACCAACAGGACAGAGCTAAGGAAAGAGAAACAATGGGAATCATCCCCTTATACTTACCACCCAGCCAAAAGTGGCAGTCGCTCAGCATAATCAGATCATCAGACTGCTCTGCAGTGTGGCCAGCCTTTGTTTCCTTTATGTGCTTGTTCATTACTTATCTGTGCTGAAAATCAAAGCTTAACGGCTGACACCCATTTTTAATGAATCAGTGTGACAGACAGAAGGGACATGATCATTACTGCCATCCCAATATATGCAAACATTGCTTTTATTCAGGTGCCCTTTCCACATCACTTGATCAAATTGGACATGTTTCTTGAGGATCATACGCCCAACCAATTTATAAACATCAGCTGTTTCAGACTGAGAGGTTTTCTTTGTATTGTACATAGACCTTTACTCCCCTCCAGTAATAATAATGATCTGCTTTCTTTAAATAAATAATAAATAAATAAAAACAGAGTGAACTGAGTCTAGTAAGAGGTTTAAAGATGGCAGAGCTTGTTTCTGCCTTTGTTCTACTTCTGTAAATTATTAGGCTGCAGTTACAAGGAGAACATAAGCCATTATGACCTGCAGCATTTCTCCAGGGATACAGTACAAAAGTGCTCTATCACAAATGCAATCAATTCCAGAGATGACTGCTTCCTGCACGCTTCCAAGCTGCTGCTTTATAAAACAGCTCCCCATAAAAGGAGCAGGAAATGCATGACATCGTTTAGCAACCGGTCATTAGAACTTAATGGAAGAGGATTAAAATACAAAAATGCCATGCTTACAGACCTTTCCCATACATTACCACAGCATTTGAGAGGAGGAATTGGTGATATATTGCTCGAGCCTTAACCCTTTCCTCTACCTTCAGAGATGGAAACATCCCATAATCAAATAAAAATCTTATTAGAAGGACAAGTCAAATAAAAATCAAACCTCTGAGTGAAAGTGGAGTCAAAGGTTAGGTTTCTCCATTTTTATACCATTGCTCAACCTAAAATCCCCTAGGGGAAATGGAAGTGTGTTCCCTAATCTTAATTTCTCTGATCTGTCTTTCCTTATGCTGTACCTTGGCATTTCTTGTGTCCTAGCAGTTGTCTCATTTCTAGTTGCCTACATGAAAGTGCATGAGCACTCCCTCTTTCATACACTTGAGGTACAGTGAGAACAAACCAAATAACCTCTGAAATTATGTTCCTACTAATTTATTGTGAAAACATTTTTTATACTGAAACCGCCTGGTGCACAGTATCATGTGCATTGATAATAATTCTGGCAATAGCTTTTTTCTAGAGCAAAGCAAGTATTTACAGCTACAGCAGAATACTGGTGATGAAGTCATTCTTATCACAATCAGAAGATAACTTGAACAGCAGGAATACATCAACCTCTTGAGGTTCAGCTCTCTCTAAATCACTCCCAGAAGTTTCTATGAATCTTTCTCCCCTCTGCAAGTTTTAAAACTGACAACTGCATGGTGCTGATAACCAATGTCTGTAGAAATGCTTTTTCCACTATATGTTAAATTGTAGCTAAAAATAAGTTACAGATCATCTATCTTTAAAAAGCATATTACATATCTCTTAATGATTACATATCTCTTAAATGACAACTCTTTTCACTGTAGTAAGCCAGAGGCCAGAGTAGAGGTATGTTCTTGTTTGGCAACTTTCCTGTCTCTCACACCACACAAGCATTTTGGGAGTCAGAGCACTGCCTGGCAGGCAAATGACCTGGTGTGTGACACAGCTATATGGTCACACCTTGCCATCCTGTGGTCTGAGGTCATTATCAGCAAAGTGCAGTTACAGGAATTCAAGGTACTCAGCTGGTAAGAAACAACATCTTATAGTACTGTGAGAAGTGTTGACTCACAAGGTTTGTCTGACTCGCATTAAATATTTACTGTTATTCATTTCTTTAGTCATTCAGCTGTAATAAAAAGCATTCCCTGCAACCATGTCACTCCAGGCTGTGGTCCAACCATTCTCCACACCCAAAGTAATGTCAGCAAACCAGCAAACACAGTCTCTGGCCATCTCCAAAGCAGTGTGGCAAGGACAGGTGCTTGTCCAATGCTGGGAACAGCTGCCGCTCCATGACTAACACCTCATCCGGAAGGAGCAATTGGGAAAAGATGTAGCTGAATGCATTGCATGTCGCTGACCGCTAGACCGCCCGGCTGGTCGAGGGGTGACAGTACCCTCGCGTGCCCGGACACAGGCTCTCACGCCACACGCGGGTGCGCGGCGGCGATGCAACGCCTTAGCCTTCTGAGGGCAAGTTCGAGGCAGGTAACAAGTCCCACAGCCCAGGCTGGGGCTGNAGGAGCAATTGGGAAAAGATGTAGCTGAATGCATTGCACACTGGGTGAAACTTAAAAAAAAACATTCAGGCCATTTCTGACGATTAGATCAAGCAAGATACTTTCTCCCAAAGCACAAAGCTTTAATTCATCACTCTAAAAGCAATTGATCTTTATTTGACACAGAGTTTGACAATCCTCTTATGGCTTTGGCACAGCATCACCTGACTATACCACCTCTCTAAGGAGGATGTTGCAAATCTCCTACTATTGCAATCAGACATTGCATTCCTTATGTCATAAATGTCAAATACAATGTTTCTGTTTATTGCTCAAAATCGTGTTCAACACAAAGCTAGATGAAAATCTGTTATTCATGTCAAAAAATTACATAAACACCAAGACTAAGAAACTTGGGATGTCCCTCAGCTATCTCTCTTCCTTTTTTAAACTGCACATTTAACACACTCAGCTATTTTTCACACCTGTGAAATTATGCAATGTTGCAACAATAAAGATTAAATCAAAATGAACATAAAATATCAATAGGAAATTGTTCCTGCTTCAAATCAATACCCTTTATTATTGCAGTAATTTAGAGTTCAGGTAGCCTGTGATACTGAAAATCATCTAAATGACTCATTAATATTTCCTTAGAAAAACACACTTTAATTTAACATGCACAGGTTTTTGAGAAGTATTTCTAGTATGGAAATCACCAGCATCAGCCACGAAAGTAAAATTCAGATCTTTCTATTCAAAGATCATTTTTACAGCTTTTCTTATATACATATATTTTTTTTAAAAAAAGCATATAAAACCAAAATATAATACAAGAAATAACATAACAGTGCCTCAGAGCAGGGGCTTACCTTGAACAGTGTTGTGTCTCCTGCAGTGGTCACGAGGGGACATGTAGCGAAGAGAATGAAAAGGGAACATATGTGATCTATGCACTTTCAGCCAAAGAGATTTTCCAATCCTGACACAACTGGTAACCCAGTTAGTAAACATCAACAGGTCTCTCTTCCAAGCATTTGTCCAGGCTGCCTTCACACCCACCTGAACTTCATCCATATGAAACATGCTTTGACAATGAGCTCCACGGGTTCAATGAATGCCACACAAAGAACCATATCCTTTCCTTTGTTTTAAACCTGATCCAAATTAATGTAACACCTAATTCTATGGGATCTGCATCTGTCAAATACGACCAGTTGATCTCTATCATTCCTCTCCATGCCATTCAGAATTGTGTGGACCTCTCTCATACTTCCAATAAATCATTTGTATTCAGGTTGAAGCATTCACCTCAGCCATGCCACATTGTACAGTAGATAATAGGAGTGCATTTGTAAAACAAAATTATTGATGTAGAGTCTCCAGCACCCTCAGCAGGTTTTTCTCTTCCAATTAGTACAAAATTGGTCCTGCAGATTGTATACTCATTAGCAGTTGGATTGCACTGGGCATGTTCCAAAGCTGCATTAGGCATGTTCCAAGGCATGGGCTGGTTTTGTTTCACCCAAATGGAATTCGGTTCAGGTGCGCCAAGACTGTCCTCTATTTGAACCAAAGTGCAGTAAGTGAGGATGATTTGAAGATTTATTGCAAAACCACATGGCTGACCTGAACTAAAACTGGTAGATGTACCTTGGTTTTCCTTACATGGAAGCTGCTCCATACATCTGAATTGTCATGGTCACTATGCACTGAACCTTTTCCACTTTAAGGACATACTTTTTTAAGATGGGAGGACCAGAATTGCACACAACCACCAAGATGAGAAAACCATGGATGTATTTGTCTTCATAATGATGTCTTCTGTTTTCTCCTCTATTCCTTTCCTAATATTTCTAACTGTTTTCTTCTCATACTGCTGCTGAACACTAAGCTGACAATTTCATGATACTATCTATAATATCCTCAAGGTCTCATTCCTGAGTGGCAATGGTCTCTCAAAACACAACATTTTATATAAGTCAAATTGCTTTTCCCTGTATGTGTTGCTATACATTTATCCATGTATCTCATTTTTGACACACATGTGAAATCTAAGAATTGATAGTAACATCTTGCATAGTACAAAAGCCAATTAATCAGCCCGTTATGTTCCACAATAATCTTTTGAGGTCTGTAAGCATTATTATGTCCACTTAAACACTGTTACTTCAATTTTACAAGAGATAAACCCACTTGGACAAGCAAACTCAGACAAGGGGGGAGCTTTTCATCAGTGGTGCTATGAATTCCCCCTGCATTTCTCCTGCTTTTAGTAGATTAAAAACTTGCCACAACTAGAAAGGAATACTGGAAAACCCCTTGGTAGCGACACTTCCAGCACAGATCCTTCCAGCTAATATGCAATTTGGGACCACTAGTAACACCTAAATAACACCTTATAACCTTGGGTTATCATGACAGAAAAGAGCATCCAAAAGTTAATTATGCTTTTCAGTTGCTTGGCAGTTCCTCACCACTTTCCAGGGGCTACTTTTAGAAGGACATTCAGGTGCTCCAGGCAGCAGCATTCTCTGATAATAAGTAACTCAAGTTCAAATAAGCACAACTAGCTCCCTCTTTTTCACATTGAGATATTAAAGGTTTCTAAATTTAATACAAAGCTGCTGAATTTTAAGAATTTTAATGCATAATGTCAGATGATGAGTTCTAGAAAGAGAATTCTTGAAAACAGAAAAGAAAATATATTAAAGAGACAGTGTACCTCAGATCTGAATTTTGGCAGGACATGACAGAGATCTTAGTCAGCCAATACATCAGACTTTTTATGGCAACAGCTTAACTAAAAAAACCCTCACATTTTAATTTCAGATTTTCAATTACTTGGTCCAAAAACTTGCATTGTAACTTTTATATTTTCTCTCTTAAGAAAAGATTGAGATACATGAATGTTCCAGAATCAGAACAGAGACCCTTGAGAAGGAGGATATTTATCTGAAAAACATGAGATCAAATATACTTAATGCATTTTATTATATAAAACATATTTATTGTATAATTTAAATATAGATATATGCATCATATTCATGCCTTCTGGCTTTATACTGTTGGCATTCCCTCAGGTTGCTTAAAAAAGGAAGCTGAAGAGTTTTTTGAAAATGAAAGTTTAGATTTTCCTAAACTCTGATTTAGGTCTTGCAAAGCAGCCTTTTGAGGTAAACACCCTTGTGCTTGGCTTTTCTCAGGGTAAGGATTTTATACCCTGTGTGATGGAAGCTGACCCAGAGCAGTGTGGATGACAAACATTAAGGTGTGCAGGTCTAAAGCACAGGTGGTTTTAGTGTGTATATTTGAGTTTCTTTCCCTCTGACACAGTCAAATGTCTTTGCTTTTCAGTAAAAGGCTTGTATCTTCCTCTACAACAAAAAGACGCCATGCAGAACAAGACTGAACAATCCCGTGGTTTGCACAAGGCAGAAACCCTTTGGGCATCAGTGAAATTCTTGAAGAAACTGAATTACAGGGGAAATCAAAGCAATATCTCATTATCTGTGTGCTCTTCCTGCCCAGTCCCCTCCAACATGTGGTCCAGCAAGAGGGGGGCTGAGCAGGACCAGCTGAGATTTGTTCAAGTGCTTTGCCCTGTGAACCCTGCAGGTACATCACTGCAAGCTGCCAGTGCAGATGAAGTCACAGCAGGATAAAGAGAGAGAAGCCAGCACAGATTATATCTGTGACCATACCAAAATGGGATAGACACTGTAAAGGCACTTTTGTTTGAGATTGAAAAGTCATCCTTATCAATAAGGCACTATCAATTCAACTACTGTATCCTAAGCGTGCTAGGGTTATGTCCTCAAAAAATGTGTAGAAAGTTCTGAATGTTCAAGTCTGCATTCATGCCTGGAGGCTTTTCTTTGAAGGAGTAGTTGGGGGGATTTCCTTAGAGAAGGAGCTTCTCCAGAAACTTTGTCTTGTACAATGATTTCTTGATCTGGAGAAGTGAATGAATTTCTCTTTTTCACTAAGAAAATGTGATTAATGTAATGCTAAGGCACCACTAATTCAGAAAGGTTTTTCATCTCATGATTTTTCTTTTTCCAGTCTGTTGATTGAAGATATTTTGCAGCCTTACCTTTTAGATTAAACTAGTGGTTAAAACAATTGAAATGAAAATATATTGGCTATTTCTTGTAGTCTGTAGGGATAATATAATCCATTTAGCCTTTAATAGAACTGTATACAGAGAATAACAGAATTTTAGGAAGTGTATTAATTAATAAATATGTCTGTGACTGTACCTAATACCGACAGATACAATTTTTACCACTGGGTATCCAAGCATATAGTACCTGGATCAGCTCAGAGAATACATGGGAAAAACCTGTACACTAGAGCCAATATATGATGGAGAATCCTCTTAAAAGGTCACTGGCATGGAACTAAAACTGTTAAAGGAGGTTTTACTATACTCCACGGGTGTGCTTTGAAGTAGCTTCCATTATATTCAATTACTATTGATTCATTAGGTACATGAACTGTACAACTCTAATTAAAAACCTTTCTCTTTTCCTCTTTGAAACCAGTGGGGAACCTTAAATAGATTTACTCCAAACAGAAAAAAATTTTAAAAAGTGATAAAAAGATTAATTAGAAAAATGGTAACCCAAATTCCCTGGCCTTCTTTGCTTCGATGTCTAAGTAACCACGGCCTCACTGGCTCTCTGAGGTGAAGCAGAAGATGATGTACCTTCCAAAGCTCTTAGATTGCTTGTCTGCAGCACAAACACGCCTTGGCATGGCCCACAGGCAGGGGCTGCTTGCTCACACACTCTGTCCCTTCTGTCTCTCGCAGGAAACGGTCCCAGTGCTGGGAATACTACACAGAAAAGGGGAATGCAGAAAAGGAGGAATGGCTTTATTGGACTAACCAGACTTCTGACACATTGACTCAGAGAGCCTTTCTCAGGGCAGGGAAGGGTTGGCAAAACCCAGTGCAGGGAATGGGTTTGGCAAGGGGAATTTTGCCCCCCAGATATATTACAAAAAGTAGGGAATAACTGCTAGATTGTGCTGAACTTTCATGATTGTATGAATGAAGTTCAGCCTTTACTGGTGACCCAGTGGCCAGATTGTGTAAACCCCAAGAGCCCTTCCTTGTATAAAGTTCTTTATCCTCTGGCCCTGTCCCAGAGCATTTAAGAATTTAGATAATCCTCCAGGTGTTACAGCATCAATAAAAGGCTTTGCCAGCTGGACTGAAACAAAAATACTCCAAACATACCCTGGGAGAGTGAAATATGCCTCTCTCTAGGTAGCTTGCTACTTCATGCTTAAAAGCCTGCCGCCTCTGCTACCTTTAGGCTTTGATAGCCACTCATGGAAACAATAAATAGTCAGAGGTATTGTAAATACTTTATACCTTCTGATTACTTTGCAATTAGTAACTAATCTGAGACAGTACCAGTCACCTCATCCTTCCAATGCCTTCCCATGCGTGAGTGAGTGGCTAAACTTCCTTAAGACAAAAGAACATCCTAAACATTGCCAGCACTCTCCAAAGCAATAATACATCCAGGCCTTTACTTCTAATATTATGCAGCTACCAGGTGGGTTAGGGCCCCATTTGTGGCAATTCACCAGGCCAGGATGGAAACCATAGGGATGCACCGTTTTGACATAGACTTCTACAGCCTCCCTGCTGTTGCACTTCTTGCTGAGATGAAGCCAAGTTCAGGCTGGATCAGGACTGTGGTGGTTAGGGCAGGCACAGCCCGTATGCCCCATTCAAAGCAGTGTGACTGGCAGCTGGAAAAGGATCAGTCCCTGCCCCACTGATGCTGCAACAGGGCCAGGCTCCAGGTCCCACAGCCTTGCTCAGCCACAGAAACAGATTTTTGAAAGAACTGTTGGTATTCAATCGCAACAGGACTTTTGATTACTTATTCAACACACTTTTATGCAACAGAAAATTCCACCTCTGATCTCCTTTAATCAACCTACAAAGTCTTGCAGTGTATATATCTGTATACAAATCACTGCAGTCAGTGGACTTTTCAATAAGGATTTCCTAAACTCAGTTGATTTTAGATAATAATTTCCAATATAGATCTTCCATTCTGCTTAATTTTTTTTTAAATTTCCTCCTCCTGTGTGATGGAAACAAGTCCCCAGGTAAAGACAAGTGTTTTTCTATGCCTGCTATATCCAGTGCTGTAATCGTGAAAGGTTGCACCTTCATCAAATTTCTCCCAAAGCAGCTACTTCTGCTCAGCCTCCAGCAGGGATCCAGACCAACCTGCAGGTGCTTTTACATATGAATAAACTTTCACCAGAGGCTGCTGCTTTAATGAACTCTATGTGCAATTCAGACAAATTCTGGTCTACCATCATTTTTATCCACTTAAATATGTTTTAGCCTGTCAAGTGAACAGAAAGAGGAAGCCATTACTTTTGTAAATGTAACAAGAAAAGTGTCAGTTCCATTATTTATAACTGAGTTGGGCAGGGTAGAGGATAATGTATGGTAGAGAGCAATTCAGCATGGAATGGACTAAACAACCCACTGAACTCCATTTCATCAGCAATTTACTGACTTTCATTTCATTTTCCTGCACCAATAAGTTTGGTTATTAAGGCACAGACCCCTGCCATTCCTCTGAAAGTCTTCGGCACTGTTTTATACAGCAATTTCACTTCTCAACACTGAAAGAATCCTATTTTCTTCATTTTGAGAGTATATTCCCTCTAACTTAAAACATCTGTGCCCAATAGTTTAAACAATGCCAAAAACCCTGCTCCCCAGTTCCATCTTCAACAACTCCCTGTGTCATATGCTAAGAGGACACACTTCTCAAAGGAGTTCTAAAGGCCAAGAATGTCATTTTCAAATAGGTAATTTTCAAAGTTCAAACAGCTTCAATAAGAGTTGGCTAAACCACTGCACAATTATTTGAAAATTCAGTGCTTGTCTTTTTTCATTAGTTTATGGGGTTATAGAAAAAGTCTTAAAACTATACATGGTCCAAAGGAGAAATTCAATCTTAAGGAGTTTCATTTCTGCTAGTTGCTAAAGTCAAAAGGAAGTCTGTCAAAGGCTAGTAATTCCCCAGCATCTTCTGAGATGTGAACATACATTATCAAATAAGATTAGGCATTGCATTTGTCCTTTAGAGGGCATTCTGTGAATAAGGAGTATGCTGTGGGTAACACAAGAGGGTCAGATCTACTCTGGTTTATATCTTCATATTCGCACTTAAGCTAATGAAAATGCATGAGTTATACCACTTGCTTGCAGACATTGTTCTTTGTCTTTAAATGTTTATTCTCAAAGTCTGAACTGACCTAAATCTTTTCAAATGGATCTACATGTCTTCTCAATAGATTTCACATGTGGCTTACAACTGCTATTTTCTGTGTTACTTTTGCTTATGTATCTTACTTGGCTGATAAAGAAATAGACTCACCCAAAAGGAATGGCTGTTGCCCACTGTCCCACAGACTTCACTGGTAGTTGTTTCATAGTTGACTGCTCTTTTCCTAGGTCTAGTGATGCAGATATATTTAAATAAGGAGTTCAAGACACCAAAGGCTCATCAGCTATATGCAAACTAATTCATTTTAGGGGTATTATCAGACTGTCGCTCCATAAGTATATTTTAAAAAATTAATTTTAAATAATAGTGTAGTATTATGTATAACTAATAACCGCTCATGTCATTCATCAGTTCATTCAAAAGAACTAATATTATTGGCTAATAATGAAAAAAATATCATCAGCTCTATAACACCTTACTAAATCGTGTATTTAGTCCTTCAGTAAAGGTGACTTTTGGCATGGATTTACTGAAAGCTTTCCAGGTCAGAGATTTTATTGACATGGTTTTGGAAACCAGAATTGTAAAGACAGTTGGACTGGAAGAAAGATCCATGGGTGTAAAGCATGAAATATGAGATAAATTTTAAAGAACCAACCAGCTTGGATCAGAGAGATGAGATGTAAGGACACTTAAAGAAGAAAGTCCAAACTATATTGAGAGAATGTAATGTAACAAAGAGGGAAAATGTCCTCTTTAGAGTTTAGGTTGGTAAAAGAAAATATGGGATTGCATACTAGGAAAGACAGAAAGACCATAGAATAAAGAACCCCAAAGGCTCTCCAGCAAACCTTCAGCCTCAAAGCAGGACCCAGTCATTGCATGCAGTCATGTGAAACATGAACAAATGGTGGGAATACATTTACAAGACGAAAATACAGACTATACTTTGCCTTATCTCTCACTAATATGTTTAAACCTGTGAAAAGAAATGTGTTCTTTGAGGTTATTTGAACATCTAAAGTTGACCATAAGCATGTGCCAGCGAGTTGACAGATGGCATTAAATATGAGATTAGAAGAATTCCTGTCTCAAATCTGAAAGGTTGCATACTTTCAAGCTGTTGGGTTGATGTCAAAAAATGTGTAAAATTACCCATAAGATTAACTCACCCCTGTGCAGTGGTGACTTTCAGTATGACAAAGTGGTATAAAAAAGTTTGAACTTCTGCATATCTTCTGGAACTCAGAAAAGGCTGCACTGCCATTCGTACCTTGAAATGAAACTCCCAACCAGTTATTCACAGAATCAGCAGCTCTGTTTTCCCTGATCATTGTAATTGTGCACTGTGCTCAGAAGCATAGAAGACTTCTCTTCAGTATATTATTTTCACTGGAAATATTTGCCAGATAAAAAGGACAGATTGCTGTGAGAATAAGTGCCACTGATTTTAGCAATAAAAGCCTCTAATTCTTACATCTCTCAGAATTCCCAGTGCTTGGTAGTTTTGACTCTCTGACTTCCTAGCACATTCTAAGCAGGTCTTTCATTAATCCCACTTTCTGCAATCTTTAAGAATCAAATACTGCTAGTGAGCACAATCTTAAAATGCAGAGGGTTTATTTAAAAAGCAGTCTTATATCTATGGGACAGAGGTATCTGGTTTCCTTCAAGCATACTTATTTTACTAAAACCTCAAAGAACATAAGAAGTATTAATGCAATAAACAATTTCCAGTAATGCAGGAAACAATTTTTCACCTCTTCTGAGAACCCAGTTACTAAACTAGGAAAGATAAAACAAAGATTCATAGGATTAAAAAAGATGAGCATGATGCAAAGAAGGAGTAATCAAAATTATGTGTATTCAGCAGAACCAAGACAAATTTCATACTCTGCATAATCTAGGGATAATTAATTCAAAATTCAAATTGGATTATGCGTATCTATGTGTATTCATCTATGTGCGTGTGTGTGTGTGTGTGTGTGTGTGTGTGAGGCCAGCCATGCTTATCTCATCTTCTCCTCATCTGGTTCTATTTATTATTACATATTATGGCTGAACCATATTTTGAGATCCTTGGTTAATGCTATCCATTGCTATCCAGTTAGTTACCTCTCTGTTGGTTAAATATAAAAGCATGCAAGCCCCCACACTTTTGGCTGAGCACATATGTGGTTCCTCAGACTGGCTGTGTATCTTTCAGTAGCATTAAAGGGAAACTCTGCCAGTTGGATGTGCACTTCATTGCAAGCACATGCAAACCTCTCCTAGAAAGAACCACAAAACAAATGGACAAGGTGGGGTTTTTTCGTTTGGGAGTTTTTTCAAGTTTCTTTGGTATAATCTTAGCTGAAGTATGTCCAGGTCCTGAGAGCAGGTATAGTCTAACTAAAGCCAAAAAGAAGGCAGGTCTGAGTGTGCAGAAGTGGTGAGTATGTTTTCAATAGCAGAACTAGGCATGGACAGGGCAAGAGCAACCTGAACAGACACATCCACCACCTCAGGGAGCAGCCTAAACCTCACCGGCAGCAGCTGAAGCAATAGTCCACCTGCCTGATCAAACCATACAAGAGGAAAAATATTTAAACAGTTTGTCTGACTTGGCACAAGACAACTGATAAAATCAGCAAGCTACAAACATCAGATTTTTCTAAATGACGGACCTTGGTTGCAGCACATTCTTGTGTAAGAACTTGCTTAACAGGTAGGAGAAACTCAGTGCAAAGATGGAGAACTCTTACCTCTGTTTCCAAAACTCAGGAAAGCAACTAAAGATTTTAAAGGAACAGCTTTGAAGAATTCTATATTCTTATAAATAATATGTGCAGTTGCCTTTAGTCTTTGGCAAAATGTCAGCAATAGCAAATATATTTCCATCTTCACTAGTCTATAAATACAGAGAGCACACCTGTGTTACTCATGTTCAGCCTTGCAGCAATTTTTGCTTCCTCAGTCTGTAGGAGAATGACTGCAATTGCAGGAAGTAAATGAGACAAAGTAGTCAAAGAAAAAATGAAAACATGTGAAAACAGCATGACAGTTAAACATATACTTTGCTCAATGCATATGAAGAAACTGCTTTGAGATTTCCTAGAGGTCTAAAAAAATTTGATTTGTACTAGACACTTTATAATAGTAGAGTATGCAAATAACAGTGTTTAACTGTGATCCTGCCTTCTCTTTGTCAACTGAAACAAGCTGAGATTTAATCACTCTCTGACTCCTTTTTCTCAGATGTTGTTTATTGGGTTGAAATGATGTGAAAACCAACACAAATGTGAATTTTACCTCCCTTTCATTGGAAGTGAAATTACCAGCAAATTACTCCATCTTAATGTCCACAGTCCTGAACCAGTCAGTAGTGAAACTC
The DNA here is from genome assembly GCA_013397795.1 of Orthonyx spaldingii. Taxonomy (NCBI): domain Eukaryota; kingdom Metazoa; phylum Chordata; class Aves; order Passeriformes; family Orthonychidae; genus Orthonyx; species Orthonyx spaldingii. Next base: position 712,546 of record VZTJ01000388.1, read on the forward strand.
CCATTCTACTGAAATCACCTTTCAGTAGTGATCTCGTAACTCCTGAGGAACATAAGTTATGAGAAAGCTCAAATCTGCGATAAGAGAAGGTATCTGAGACCTGCTGTATGGCTGTCACAGTGAATCAGTAATGGTGTATTGATCTAAATCTAGTGCTGCAGGAGAACTATGGATTTGTTCTCAGTAGCTGATGCTCTTTTTGCAGCAAGTTTTGCTTTCTGGGAAACTAGAGGATATTAAGTCTGTATTTGTATTTACTAGTTTGGAAATGTCTGGCTCAAGGCTCTGTTTCCAGTTCAAGTTCAGGATTTCGCCCAAATCCTGTAAAACCCTTCTCTAAACTTTCCTGTCACAATCTACAAAGGGACACCAGCCCATGTATTTTAATAGAAACCACCCAGCCCCATCATCTGACAGAGTAGGTGTGCTATGCATGGAGAAAAAGAGGGGTTTTAGTCCCCAAAGAAAGACTATTTTATAGAAAGAAAGATGTCAGGGAAGCCTGATTTGGATTTCAGTTAAAGTACAGAAAATAAAGTTCTGTAGAATACCATCCATCACTTTAACCAGGGCCATACATAACACTCATGTCTTCACTGCCTAATTCCGAGTGCAGGAAATTCCTCTTTCTCCTTCTCTCTTCTAGTAGAAGAGCTGATACCAACATGTGAGCTTTATTCTTCTCAGGAATTCTTATCAGAGATGCTCTCCCTGCTAAACCCAGGGGAAATCCACAAGCAATTCAATTTGTGAAAGCAAATGGGTTCACCTATCAGCTACAACGTAATGGCGTTTTTTGACAGGACATTGGGAACACCTGTGTAGCCCAACACATCACACAGTTCAGATTTTCTAGAGGACAGTGAAATATTGTCCTGGTTCCAGCCAGGACAGGGTTAATTTTTGTAAACCCAGAGGTTATTCTGTACCACCTCACCTCATTTCTGGGGACAGGGGATTGGGTCCCTTCCAGGTCAGGGTAGCGTGGTGGTGGTTCGTGTATTGCCAGTTTCCGCATGGTGAGCATTTCATGTGTGAGTTGTTTGCCTTTCTTGTGCATCCTTTTATTAATATTGTTGCTGTTACTGTTCATTTCATATTTCATTACTGTTTCCCATAAATTGTTCTTATCTCAACCCGTGATTTTACCTTCTGTGCCTCCAGTTCTGCTCTCCAGCCCTCCACAGGGAGAGAGGAAGGGGGCAGGGGGAGTGAGCAAGCAGCGCATGGTTTGGAGTGTTTCGGTGGGAACATTAAATTGGAGAACACCATTCCTAAGCCACAACAAATACTTACCTTCAGGTATTTCACAGATGGTTGATAGGTTCTTCCTCATTAATGAATTCAGACTTCACAACATCTTGACTTGAAGGATAACATTTAAAGATTCAAAGACAGCAAGCAGCAAAAGAGGTTGTCTGAAATAATTTATGTGAATAATGTTCTTTAATTAAGTTCAAGGTCCTTTGAGTATAGGCCTGTTAAATACAAAACCCATGCATGAGATCATAAATATTTTTTAAATATCTACTTAAGCAACATCAAGAGTCGGCTACAAACATAAATGTGAAAAATAAATAATATCAAAGTTAGGATCTTGGTTCTGTTACTTTCTGACATCCACTTTCAGTTTTGCTGTGGTTCATCATTGGGAATTTAAAACCAAAAATTCTGAGAACTTCTCTGAGAACAAAGTAGAATTTAAGATTCTATCTATACTTATGACTTTCATAATTTTCAGTAGCATAAACCAGTACTCATGCTTTCTTTCATTGTAGTTTTCAGGTTTAAACACACTGTCTTTTTTCAAAGCTTCCCTCTCATTACAGAGATTATAGCCATTTGTCAGCCTCTGCTCAGAGGATGAATTACTCTCCATGAGAAAGATGAGTAGCAGTGGCCAGCACATGGTTATTAATAACAAGGCTGCAGCACTCTGAGAGGGAGAGAAACCTTCTTTAAACAGCTCTTTGTAAAGAAATATCCAGAAATAGGCATCTCTGAAATGTCCAATGTAACAAATTGAAATGGAGTCTTAAAATGCACTGAGTAAATGTTGCTGATACACACATTTTAAGAGAGGAAAGTTGTTAACAAGAGGTAGAGCATTTTGGAGAACATGGATGGACATTTTTCACTGGACAGCACAAAGTCTAATGAAAAGAGGTCCAAAGCTCTTGCAGTTGTGGCATGAAAAGACAGAACACAGTGATCTTGATTTGTTCAGTTGAGGTTTTTTTGTACCAGTCAGAACAGGTAGTTGTACCTGTAGAAATGAGGGCCAGACCACTACAGTCTCCCCACCTCCAGCACCTTCAGCCACTACTGTGAGCAAAGAAAGGGTTTGTTCTTCCTAATGAATTGTTGGGAAATTTTTCAAAGCCAAAACCAGATCAAAAGTATCTGTAAATCCTCTCTCTTATCCTCAGATTAACCTGATAGCATTGAAGACAGAGGAACTATGGTCTCCACCTGTTCCCCAAGCTACCTAGGGAGAGACTGTGCTGTCAGAGCAGCATGCTAACTAAAAATAAGTGAGTAAAGAAGAAAAATTTGCTCAAGAATATTCCTAGACTGTTAAAACCAGTGGGAAATGCTTCTTCAGATAAATACTCTGACAAGGAAAACCACTCATGCAAAAGCATCAGAATTTTCTGGGGGAAATGTCATTTTCTACTAGGAAAAAGACATGCAATTTTCTGTCAGAAGAATAAAAATGTTAGTTTTGTGATTGCCCACCTGGAGGGACTCTATCCATTAAACTCACTACTCACTAGAAGAAAGCAAATAGGTAAAAGCAACCCCTCATGAAGTCACTACCTTCTCTAGACATTGTTGTCTCCCACACAGATATTGATTAAGGCCCTAGGTTTTCTTCCACATTTTCCTGCTTTTCTAACAGGTTTTTTTAATTCTTATTATTTTTGTTTCAGATAGAAGTTTTCTAGATAAATGGTAACATTCTGTAAAATCTTAAAATCCATGCTGAGTCAGTACAGCAATATCTTGCAGGAGAAAGGATCTGCTATTACAGAAAGCATGGTAAATTAGTTTTTACTGAATGCCTTCCAGGGTCTGCTCAAAAGCCTCTGGTTACTGGGCAATTCACAGATGATATTATTTCCACCCGTATGGATTTGCACCAATGTGAAAGGTTAATTTTCATATAAATTGCACAGGAAATGGAATGTCACCCCCAGAGCTAAGGAAGAGGTAAGTAAAAGAAAATGCAGATGAATGGAATCATTTGAGAGAAAATAAAGGGCAGAATTGAAGTAGGATGTTGTTGTTCTTAAAAATGCAGTAGAGATCACAAGACTTATCTCTCCCTTGCAGAATTTCTCTTCTACACCAACATCAAGTTCCAGGTTTCAGTCTCCATAATTTATCTTCTTCCAAGAGGAAAGCCCAATTTCCTGAGCATATTTTGATTCCTTTGTACACATAACTTATGAAAGTGTAGTAGAATGTAGCACATTCTCTATTTCTTCTACAGCAAAATGATGACATGATTGTTGTAAGTAAAACCATGCTGTCCATGACCTTAAATACTTAGCCTTTGAAGTGAAATTCAAAGAGGAGGAAAGTAGGTTGTGATATTTATCCTTTTCAACTTGGTACATCCAGGACAGAAAGGCATCCCAGCACAGTCTACAGAAGATGTTGTTCCTTCCTTTAAGAGGGAAAATCTTTACTTCCAAGATCCTGAAACTTAGTGTTTTGAATGCAGAAAGAAGTAACTATAATGAGAGTCCCAGACACCACTATATTTGCAATCAAAGTCACCTTTGAAGAAAGACTTGAGATAAATAGCAAAGTGAGAGCTGTGTGAGGCAGGAGGAAGAACTGGGAGTAAGGGAATTAAGAAGCAGTGAATAGCAAACATCTGCAAGAAAACTGCTGATTTGTGGCTGAGCAACTTCTCTTACTAAGCCAGATGGTTCATTAGTAAAAAAGCATGGGCAGATGCCAAAGCAGTTTTAACTCCACAGTGACCAACACCTGTACCTATTGCTTTCAGGAGCATTACAGAGACAGGACACTCCAGAGCTGTGCCATATAGTTTTGTTAATATTGAGGCTGACAATATTCAATCATGGGCATCCACTGCAAATTCTAACTTGTAAATATCCCTCCAGACATGCATGGAGTCTGGGAGATAAGGCAGTAGGTTATTTTTAATGGTATAATAGATGTGTTTCTTTGTAGCAGCATCTTATTGCCCTTTGCTGTTACCCATCATTTTATGACCTCTTCTCACCATCTATCAAGTTTCAGGGAAAATGTGATATTTGCTTAATGTCCAATTTGTACCATTTTCAGTTCTCAAGGCACTAGATGTTCTCTTTCCATCTACATTCTTATCTTTCTCTTTGACACTGATATCAGCTATGACAAATGCTTGGTTATTCTTGTGCTCTAGGCAGGGACTTATTTTTGGCATTGTAAATATTACACATGCAGTGGCCAAATTTTCAGTTGCTCTTTCCTCTCATCTTAGTCTCAACTGTGGGTGAATGAGTTTGTTTGAAAATCAGGCCCGCCCAGGCTCATACAAATTCTCTGTGACAATATTTGGACATCTGCTTTAGAGCAAACACAGAGTTGACAGAGAGATTGTTGCCCTCTTTCACCTCAAAACCATCACCACTGTAGATTGCCCATTAAAGAAGGCTCTGAGAACACCTGGGTTTGTGTCTCCGGGACCATCTCTGTGGAAATCAGATGATGCTTCATGCCACTGTCACCAAATCTATGAAATGAATCAGTATTTATACCTTCCCAAGGCCACATTGCAATGAAAAGGAAAAGAGCTGTGGAGTGAAGGACAATGGCATTAATTTATAATTACAACCCTTTACCCAGGATGATGGGGTAAATAATATCCATCAAAGACAAGGAAGTGCTTAGTAGATACTGAATCAGGCTTGTAATTTCCCAGTCAGCTGGCAAGGACACCTTTCCAATGGCTGAACATGCTTTCTCCAATGCTGATAGCTTAGTGCTTGAGGCTAATATTATATTTTAAAGTATACTTAGCATTATATCAATATAATGCAGTCTCTTCACCTTGCTGGAGACATCTGTCCAGAATATATATATATAGCTTGGAAAATCTGGCATCATCAGCAGTGATGATGTTGTCTTTGTTCTGGAAGTGGTGATACCACTTCCAAGAACCTATATGCAAACCACCCAATATAGCTAGCCAAGCAAAAA
>VZTJ01000388.1:717817-750073 GCA_013397795.1 Orthonyx spaldingii
AAAAAAAAAAAGAAAAAGAAAAAATGTCTCTCTTCTTTCTCCATTTGAAATAAAGTTTCCATTTTCTCTGGACGTTATTCCATCATATGTTTTTTATTCCTTTTTCCTAGAAACCCAATTGACAAAGCTCACTTATATTCTGTACACACTACTCAGGGATTGTTCTCAATCTCTAATCCTAACCAAATTCTAAAATCAGAAGAAAAATCCTGATCACATGTAGCTGATCTTCCCATTGTCCACTGAAAATCATAGTGTTATTTGAATGTGTCTTCATACACTCCTGATGGAGTCAAAGAAACTGAGTGCTGAAAAACAAACTCTATCCACTGACTAGTTGGCATTATTCTGAACTCCAGATGTGGAAAGGCTAAATTTCCTGCTGCCTTACCTTCATCCTTCTGGTCAGTGGGATACACTAAGGTTCATTGATTAAAAAGTGTGGATATAGACATGGAAAATTAGAAGATTTAACACTTCATCAAATACACCTTAGAACTGGATTCACATTTACCTGCCAGAAAGCTATCTTGGTTAAGACATCACTACCTGTCTTCCCCTTAGGATATGGAATTCCTTTGTCATTTCCTATTTTTACATCTCACTCAGCTCATGTTTTTGACTAGCTGCTTCTCTGGGATTTGACCTTAATTCAAGGACATTTTGCATTTTTTTATGGAAGTTTCTAGATGTGAGAACAGATACATTTGCTTCATCCTTGAGAGAATACACCCTTAACTTCTGCACCATATAGTCTAAAGGTTTACAGTGTTGTATTGTCCTTTGATTTCCTATTTGCACTTCCTCTGACAGCTTGTGTGATTAGGCTTAGCTTGGGTTTACAGATATAAGGTGCTACATAAAAGCTTTGCTTTTCTTCCCTCTTAATGCAAGAGTATTTCTTGCACCTGTGACCTCTGTTTCAAAGTATTTCAGATGGATCCTTGACATTTTTCAAATAGTTTGTACTCCAAACCTCTCTACGATACTTCAACTTTGATGGAATTCTGTTCCCTGCTTCTGTCTATACTCCCAAGTTTTCCTTCTTCCTTCTCACCCCAGTCCTACACTGGAAAAGACTGTGGTGGTTTGACCCTGACTGGATGCCAGACACCCACCAGAGGTACTCTACTCTGTCACTCTCCTCCACAATGGGACAGGGGAGAGAAAACATAACAAAAGGATTCATTAATTGAGATAATGGTAGGGAGAGATCCCTCACTAATTACTGTCATGGGCATTACAGACTTGACTTGTGGAAATCAGTGGAATTTATAACCTATCAAAATCAGAGCAAGATAATCAAAAGCAAAATAAAATCTTAAAAACCTCTTCCCCCCACCCTTCCCTCCTTTCCTGTGCCTTGTAGGAGGCAGAAGGAGATGGGGGTAATGCTCAGTTCATCACACATTGTTCCCCAGGGAGAGGAGTCCTTACCCTGTTCCAGCATGAGGCCCTTCCCACAGGAGATAGTTTTCTGTGAACTCCTCTGGAGTCCTTCCTATGGGTTACAGTTCTTCACAAACTGCTCCAGAGGGGGTCCCTTTCCATGGGGTGCAGTTCTTCAAGAGCAGGCTCCTCCAGGGTAGTTCCCCCACGGGGTTGCAAGCGCTGTCAGGAAACTTGCTCCAGCATGGGCTCCTTTCTCCACAGGTCCCTGCCAGCAGCTTGCTTCAGCATGTGCTTCCCATGGGGCCACAGCCTTCTTTCCACTGGCTCCAGCATGGGTCTCTTCTATTGCAGGTGGATTTCTTTCTGCCTGTTGCCCTGCATGGGTGCAGGGACACAGCTGCTTCACCATGGTCTGCGCCACAGGCTGCAGGAGGATTTCAGCTCAGGTGCCTGGAGCACCTCCTCCCGCTCCTTCTCCATTGACCCTGGTTTTTGCAGAGATGTCCATCTCACATATTTTAAATCCTATCTTCTCTGAGCACAATTAGACCTCCACAATAACTTCTTGTTTTCCTTCTTAAATATGTTATCACTGAAGCATTACTATGATTCCCAATTGGCTTGGGTGTGGTTGACATTGGCTTTGCCAGACTTGGAGAAGCTTCTGGCACCTTCTCACAGAAGCCACCCCTGTAGCCCTCTTGCCACCAAAACCTGGCCACACAAGCCTGATACAAACCCAAATATTCTCATTGGCTGCAGATGTTACCACCTTGCTGCTGCCTCCTACACAAGGAGTAGGGCGTCAATAAACAACACAGTGATTGTGGTTTAGTTAAGAAGTGGTCTGTCATGTCTTCTGATATATATCTGAAACACTCTACCTCTCACCAGTTGTGCATGATGGGTTGACGTCCTTGGCACATAAAGAGTTGGATGTTCTTTAGAATGGCAGAAACCTCTTTTTTTAGGCATGATACCGTTACTGCATCAATCAGTAAACATTTCTTTGTGCAATCAAACTCAGAAAAGGCCTTAGTTTTGCTATTCATACCTTGGGATAGCACACAGCATAATTTATCAGGATTTGCATTCATGGTCATGTATATGACAACTGATTTGAAGCTCTGAACCCTCAGTACACACCGAAAGATAATCACCAGTAACTGTCTTGTTATTGTTCCCTTGCATGTCAAGGATGTTTATTCATGGGCCTCTGGCTGTCTTCCCATCACTTTGGCCCTGCTCTCATGTCACTAGATCTGAGTCTGTGTCTTCACCTGCATTTCCCACTGTCATTATAGAATAATCATTTGTATTGCCACCCATTATCACTGAGCTTTGATCAAAACTAAAGTCACTGTCTAGAGCTGTCATTGATTTTATATGCTGGAGACAAATAAAAAGCCATCACAACACTATGGAAGAGCAGCTCTCAGGGACCCTATTTTTGTGCCATGCTTCATGACTCCAATATTTCAAACACATCTGTATAACTTTGGCTCTTTGGCCCTCCAGTCCCTGTCTATGCTTTCACCTTTTCAGCATATTTTCCATTAGTTTCATGCCACAATCTGTTTCACAGTTTCTCACTTTTACTTCACTGTAGTCAAAAGCTGAAGTTGCTAATCCTCTCCTGCTCCTTGCTCTTACATCAAGGAGCCGAGCCAGGACAGTAATTTCACATTAAAATGCCATTACTACTGTTGTGAGGCTTTTGATTCCATCATTTTTAGAAATACGGGACACCTGATGCAGCACTGGAACTGGCCACAGTAGAAGCACCTTAAATGCTGAGATGCCAGGGAGACTGATGAAATCCTCCAATCATACATTTAGGTTCACATTGCATCTTTAACCTTTGTCTCTCTCATAGGCAGAGGGAAAGAAAGAAGAAGAACAAAATTGATTTATGCATTTCAATATGCAACTTTGTCCAGAAGAATTAACATTGAAAAAATGCAGAGACAGTTTAAGAGACAAGTCTTATGTCTGCTCAATCAACATTACCATAGTGATTTCATACCTAGAGATAAAGTACAATTATTTCCTCTCTTTTAACCAGTAAATCAGATGGAAATTAATCTATTTACAACCAGTATGCAAAATATTTCATCATTCTACAACATTAATTACAAGTCCATGTATCACAGCAAAGACAAATTCAATTGATTGAGAAACCAACCATGACACAAGACTGAGTAGAGAGTACATAAGTATGCAGAATTAGCCATACTTTGATCTATAGTATCTTTATCAATAGTACCCATCAGAATGCAGAGTTGAGATCCTGCTGGTGTATAACATTCATGTCTGGGGACCTGACTTGGCTGTGTACAGTAGTCAACAAATATTTTCAGCAAAGTGTCTTTCACACATACCTATAGTGGCCTTCAACTGCACAGTACAGCAATACTGGTAAAAGGAAATTTAGTCCCATTTATGATATACTGAATAGAGTGACTCTAACTGTAACTCTTCACTAGGATGCTAATGTCCCTGATATGTTCACTGTACACAACACAAAGAATATAGTGGAAAATGTCATTCATGTCCAGGCAGGTGTAAATAGTTGCCTTGCAACTATTAGCTGAATATAAGATTTAAATATAAAGACCCTGTTGTGCTGTATTTCCTCTTGCTTGGAAACTATTTTTGAGTCATTAACAAAGACAAACTTTTCAAAACAGAGTATTTGATGACCAAACCCACTAGCCTAATGTGTCAGTGGTTATGCTCTACAAAAGAGCAATCCACCCCTGGAAGTGTCCAAGGCCAGGCTGGATGGGGCTCTGAGCGACCTGGTCTGGTGGAAGGTTGGAACCTGTGGGAACTAGATGATCTTCGAGGTTCCTTCCAACCAAAAACCACTCTAAGATTCCATGAATGTCTATGGACACTTAAAGCACAAATGCAGTGGATCTTTTTGTAACACTAGTCTCCATCTGCAAGAACATTTTTTCTGGTAGCAGCAGAAGTTACACAGGTATTGAGGCATCATTAAACTTTGCCAAAGATCAGCTTCAGAGGCAAAAATAGTTCTCTTTAAATAATCTTAGAATAAAAAGCCAAAACCTCTAAGACTGGAGCCCAGGAGAGATTCCACAGAAGGAATAAGGGTATAACTTTCTCCTTAAATCTGATGAAAACTGTAAGCGAATCACATCATTTCTCAGTTTCACAGATAGGCAAATTCAGTCAATCCACCTGAAAATACCACAAGATTCTAAAAGTGGCTGGACAGCTCTCACTGGTACTGAAAAGCCAAGTTTCTAAAAGGCTTTGCCAGTGAAAAAAAGATCTGTCCTTTAGTCTTACAAAACCAACAAGACTGACAACACCCCTACCAGCTTAGATGTTACAACCCATTTTAGAGTGGAAGCTACAAGCATATTTAATATTCCTATGAAATAGTATATGCTTTGGCCTGTCTTGTTTTGCTAAAGATACATGATGAAGAAATTATGAAATGTTGGAACAATACAGGTGGTCAGGAAGTCACTGCCCAGTTTTATTCAAATTCATTCCCTTTCTTCAAGACTCTTAATGGGAATGTCAGTCATATTACCTGTTTCAAAGGACACCTTGCTACATTGTTCAACAAGTTGGCTTTTTCAGGAGGCATATTTGCATTTTTGTAATGGCCTGCAGCATTGTATGAAGCCAAAAAGGCAGATGGTCTCACAGTTATATTGCTGTTACATTCCCAAACTCACAGAAACAATTTTGTTTTAACCAAGATGTTTATATTCTTTGCTCGTAAAAGCTATCTTGGGCTAGCTTTGCCTTACTATTCAAATTTCATTCCCCTTATTCTTACACTGCCAGTGTTAGAGTCTGAGTGTGGCTGTCAGTGAGCTGCCTTCATGACTCATATTTTTGCACCTGCACACAGGACAGCATGAAGTCAGTCCCTCATGGTGCACGGCAAAACCAAAATTTTGTCTTGCTCAATTTCATATGCATTTGGAAAGATTTTTCTCATTAAAGTATATTTTCTAGTTAAAATGTGTTTTCCTAGCTTAGGAAATAAAAATGCTTAATTGTCAGGTCCTAATTGTTTTAAAATTTTCTGTGATCTAAATGTTGTTGTTATAACAATTTGTCATGACATTTGGAATGATTTCATGTATCAGAAAACAACTAGAGGCAAGAGGTAAAATATCTCCTAATTATTTATACCTAAATCAAAGAAAAAACATGAAGAACATATTATTTTTAAAGGAAGTAAAACTGCTTGTGTGTTTGAGACAAAGAAAAGGTACATCAGTGATCCCACCTTCTAATCCAGATCTTAGTGATTCCTTCAAATGCAGGTTGTCAGGTTGTTTGTGCAGTGTTACAGGGACTGACTCCCTGCAGGGGCATTGGCAACCCTCAGCAGTCACCTGTTCTGCGTGAAGGGTGATGACAGCTAAATGTTGGTATCTCTGAAGGCTGGCAAGAGCTACAAAAGCCTAACCAGCAGGCAGTGCTGACTGACTTCCAAATTCTACCACTCCCCAGGGACTGCAAAATATGTGAAGCGCTATGAGGAGGTGAATCCTTTCATTCAAGGTTCTCAAAATTACATCATCTTCAGGTAGTTTTGCTCCAAGATCACGGCAAATCATCATTTATGGATTTGAAGTTAAATACCCATTACATAAAATGGAAATGTCATCAATGGAGCTAGCACTGAAATTCCAGTCTGCTTTTAACCAGCCAAGTCCTAATTATGGCCAAAGAACCTGATTTGTTTTGGAAACTCAGAAACAGTCCAGTGGTTTAATATGGACCACCAAGAACTTTGGATGTAGGTGCTGAATTCATGAACCGTATTCTGACTCGTTGAGGAAAATAAGAAATTTAAAAAAGAATTAAGGTGAGGTCCACATAGCTAGTTAAAACCTTATTATTCTTAAAATGGGTCTAGGACCTACACTCTGAGTTTATGTGTTGCCGTGTCACTGCTTACTGTATCATTTTCTTGCTCATGCCACTTACAGATGCACAGTGTTATGCAGTGCATTGGCTGTTTTAATATATTGCTCCATAGACACTGACTCATTAGCTAATCATATGTGCAGACAACCAGAAACATTCTTGAAAGGATTTTGGCACTTTGATTTTTTTCAAATATTTCCTCCAAATGAAAATTACAATTTTTCCACTCCACTCATCCAGTGTTCTAAACGTTAAGTTCTATGTAATGTTTCTCACAGGGACTGAGGCATTAGCTGGTATTCACAGGTTCCTAAAGCTCTTTCTGAGAGATGTTGACAATAAAGTGGAGCATTGTTGTCTTGGTTTCATTCTATATATGCACATTTAAACGCAAGAGAAACAGTCCTGCTGAATCCAGGCTCAGAGGTGAAAAGGGAGGAGGTGCCCCAAGCACCAGAGCAAGGATTCTCCTGCAGCCCATGGAGACGACCATGGTGGAGCAGATATTCACACTACAGCCTGTGGAGCACACTGCAGGTTCTTCAGCTTCTCTTACTTCTCCCTGCCTTACAGACACACGTGGATAGCTGTAAGGTACCAAACCTCTGTTCCACATACCACAATACATTTTGATTATGGGGTTTTTTCTGATTATATTATTTAATTCTTCCACATTCTGTCTTCTTTTTCAGTAGTGGAAAAGATAAGAAATACAGGTATATTCTCACAGGCAATTTTACAAGAACAAATGGTTATATAATTTCTGTGTTCATAAATTAATAATAAGTATTATAAGTATGTGTAAGCATAATAAACTCAGATTGCTGAGCTTTCTAGCACTAGTAGTTTGTCACTCTTTAGCACCAAAAATTATCATGTAATTTACAAAAAAAGAATTCAATTTTAACTAAACCACCTTTTTAGCATCAATTTTAACATTTACAAAAAGTTTCTGGTTCTCAGATGAAGCAGTCTGTAGGAATCTGTGCAAAATCAGGGTATTTGTCATGAAATTGCTGCCAACTTTATCAACACAACTTTTCAGTAAAGATTATCAAAAGGATGTGGTTATTCAGATCAACCTTTGCAGAATTTTCAGATTTATGAAGAGTCTCAAAATGGTTTTCATCCTAATTCAGGGTGGAAGTAAATTTCTGAAATTTCAGCATCTCCTCTAAGGCAGGATTTCAGTGCTTTGACCGTGCTATCGACTTGACATTTCTCAGAAACTACAGCTCCACCACTGTATTATAGTATGCTTTGAGACTAAAGGCCATAAGCATTTGAAAAGTATTCAGGAAATGCCATCACTCCTCTAGGATATATTTAGAATGTTTTTGTCAAAATTAAGTATTTCTACAAGCAGATATGTGACACTGTCTATCAGAGGCTTGAGAAAACGACAGTATGTGGGATTTTCTATCTAAGCATGGTAATAACAGATTAGTAACAAAACCATAGGATAAACTCTAGGATAAGTTCTTTTAGGGAGGTTCATCATCGTGGAACTGTGATTCACATTGATGCAGTGACCCTTTCCATTGTGCTGAGTCAATAATGCATTTCAGCACAGACCCATGCATGTGAATTCTATTCAAAATCAAGCATAAGCTTTAACCATATAGAAATCCAAAATGTCTGAACTCAGGAAAAAAGCACATTGCTAGGACCTCAGCAGAAATTGCTATGAATCCTTCTTCTGCATAATGCCCCTGGAGCATTAAACTCCCCATTTCATGAAATAAAGCAGTGGAGGGAGGTCTGTCCTTCTAACACAGATATTCAGAAAATTTGTGTAGATGGAAAATGATAGCACTTCCCAGCTACCTTTCCACTACAGCCCTCCAAGAATAAGGAGCTATGTGACTACAGAACTGGGAGACAATATACCAAAGAAATTAATTACAAGCTGATTACACATGGCACCAGTTTCGTATCTTCTCACCTTATCACCAGGGGACTTGGACACACAGCAAATCGCAGTTCCTGCATCCATGGTTTCTGGTAGCAGCTACCATCATGCTACATTACAGTAGGAGCACTTCTGTCTCATTCTCTTTCGTTGTTTTTCAATTTAAATATGAGTATAGAAGCACTTGAGGCTGACCTGAAAAGGTGGGGTTAATGAAAATCATGCAGACAGTGAATGTCAGAAGAATGGGTTGAGGATTTGTATGCATCATACTGGAGCCACCGCATACATTTCCATAACAGTAAGTGATGAATAATAAAATGTACAAGTTTTATGTTTTTATCATATCATCATCTCTGATTTAATATTCTTTTTGGTGCACTTTTTTTCCTTGTTCACAGTGCTCCTTCCTTCATTATTTAGTTCAAATTATAAGCCTTTCTCCACCTTTGGGAGTTTTATTTATACATTTTTCCCTTCCTGATGCAAAATAGAAATATGCATCAAGAAGCCATCCCAGAGGTGATTAGAGTCATTCATATGTAAAGAAAAGGAGTACTCTCTGGGGAGGACTACTAAGCTCATATACCTGTTAAAAAAACCCTTGGTTTTGCCTTTTTTCCCCACAATTTTGCACCCCTAAAGAAAACTCACACATGACAAAAGAGATGACAAAAAAATTTACGGTGCTATTTGGTCAAGGTCTTGGAAAGTTGTTCTCTTTAGGGAATGGTGGTAATTTGTATTTTAGCTCTTACCAGGCAGATGGTCAATCCTTGGGACAACCTGATCTTGTAGTTGCTGAGTGCCAACAGAAGTGCTATTAAGTCTGATCCTTCACTCTGAACCCTAAGATAATGTTCACTTTTCATTTCAAAGCAAACAAAACCAAGATTTATACTGGATATATTTATTATCTCTGTTTTACAAATTAAGATTGGTGTAATAAACCCTCAGAATAGGACACAGCTGCCTACCTTGCTTTTGGAAAAAAATTTACATTCTCCCATTAACCCCTGCATGCAAAATGGAAATTTAGGGGGACCTGAACTGCACTTAACTATCACCTAACCAGAGAGGCATCCAAATCTCCTTCAGCAAGATATTTCACTTTTTTTTTTTGTGGAGCCCGAGACATTTTTCAGTGAATGTCATAAGAATGACTGTGTGACTTGGCCACTGTCAACATGCTTTAAGATCCTGAGTATAATGCAGGGATTCCCCAGGGTGCTTTGGGTGCTTATTTTTCTAACAGAAAATCCTCTTGTTGTCTGGCTGTCTCAGACAAGGAACGCCTATGTGTCAGTAATGTGTCACTGAATTATTTAATACCCAACCTTTATACCTGCTTATCTCTTAGCATAATTCAGAGATTTCATGCTCAGTTCCACCTTTGGAGTTTTTGCCAATACATTTCCTTTAGTATATTCCTACTGGAGCAGATCTGAGCAGATAAAGAGACACATTCAAATATTTTGAGTTAGACCAAAACTGTTTAATTACAGAGTTACTGGAAAATTTTAAGCACCCTTTAGAAGCAACTTCAGTCTTTGCAAACTTATTCTCTTATTTAATTCTAAATACATTTAGATACCAATGTTATGAACTGCTGAACAATCAGTATTAGCCAAATGTGACTATTTTAAATGAGTTTTAAGCCTGTAGTTATGACAGTCTCCAACAAAGGTTAAAACAATTATGATAGCTGCCAATTATAGCAACATCTGGAGACTAAAGAAAGAGAAAACTAATACAGATTTTTATAAGTGACATTTAAATTATTTACACATTAAGAATTCATTTCATAAATAATTTTACCTTCCCAAATGAATTTTGCTCAATCTTTCCAAAAGGAATCATTTAGACTTCTGTTAAAAAGAGCTAAGCTAAAAACTAAATCCCTTGCTGAAGCATTCTGTCTGATTTATTTGACCTGCTTTATGTTTATTTAAAAACAATCAAAACACCCTAAAATACTGTCAGTTAGGGATGACCTGAAATCTGGTAAGAAAATCACTATACAAGATCTAGAGTAGTTTGCACTCCTTTTTTTTTAACTTAGATTAAATGAAAATATAAGCAGCAGAAGAAGAATAAAATGCCAGAAATTAACTTTTTACCTTGACCAGAGTGCAAAACTCTCACTGAGATTGGAATTTCAGCCCAGATGGCTTGGCCAAGAAACATATGCCAATAGTGTGAACTGCACTGTATATGATTTGGCATCTTGACATTTAGCAGACTTAGAAAAAATAATTAAAAGAGACATAGATACTTTAAGGATGAACCTTACTAATACCACTATAACTATTTTCTGCTGCTGTTTTCCTGGATTATGTGGCAGTGTGGAAGGCAGCTCAGGCTGTATGCAAAACAGCAAATTTACCACTACTGTACCCTCTCTAACACACTTTGCCCAGTCCTGGGCATTTTCCAACCAGATATGAATTAGTCCAAAGTAAAAACTCATGGACTGCATTCAGTGTGGACATCAGATGGCACTTCACCATGCAGATCTTGCTCCCTCTGGAACACAGCACTGGCTGGTGTAGACATGCTAGCAAGCACATCAGGAGAAACAAAAGCCCTGGAGTCCCTCAGGTGCTTCACCTAAGTGTCTGAGCCACCTTGCAATCAGATTTCAAAGCACTAGATATTCATCACAACGAATTCAATTAATCAATGGTATACAGAAGTGCAACTGCAAAGTATTCTACAGGCAATTTCTGTAAACAAGTTTTATTGCAGTTTCCATTGCAACTGCAAATAGAAACTTGTTCTTAATCTTTTCATAGCAGTCTCCCACTTGAGCTGTTATCATGAAGTATGTTTTCTGTCTTGAAGTACTGAGGACAGCAGAGCACAGATGGGATGAGCCATATAAAATTATTTAGGAATTGGATCATATTACCAAACAGTTGCCATGTTAAAAATTAGGAGAAAGGGTGTAACAAGATTATTTTACAAAGAGGATGCAGTAGAAGATGAGTTACTTCTAATGAGTTTTATTCACTTTTTTTTCCTAAGAGTTGAGACTTAAAACACCATAAAAAGTAATACATAAATTTTAATTACAGAGAAGACTTATTTTTTCATCAGGTTCCGCAGAATTTCAAGAGACACCAAAGGAAGATATCCAGAATTTTCTCTATACAACACTCCACCAAACTGCAATTGAAAACATACTGTTCTCTATCTAATGATCAAATTAATAATTTTTCAACTCTCAGAAACTTAATTTTTGAAGGAATTCCTAACAATGTCCTTTTGCTTTCTAATGTCACTCATGAAGGGTACCAGTTTAGGCTACAGCTGGCAACATAATTAGTTGATTAAGCAGATTAATTCTGGAACACTCACTGATCTGATGCCTGCGATCTAAATAATGAAACATTTTGTCCCTCCAAATGAGAACACTTTTCAAGCATGTGCCAAAATCAAAAAAATGTGTGATTCTGTTGTGGCAATGTTCCAGGAATGCACCAATGCTTAAAATATGCACCTTGTACTTTGCACTGGCATGAAATTGGAGTTCAAATGATGATTCAGTACAAATTCTTCTGAATCAGGATATAGTCTGCAGAAAAGGTATTAATATGCCTTACAGGACAAAAAGATAATAACAAATAAACCATAAAAATGTTATTGTAATTGGCAGAAAAAGAAATTTCTCTTCCCTCACTTTACAGGTGTCTTTCTTGTATGAAATCAAATGCTACTGAACCAATTGAACTTTCCAAATGAATTCTATAAGCTCATCTTTTCTTTAATTGATACAATAATTTTATATTTTTTGGTAGTAAAATAAAAGCAGCTGTGTATTTCCTCTCTCTCCCTTTGAACAGGGAATTGGTTCCCTAGAAATGCTGAGACAGAATTTTTTACAAAATTCAATCCTATCTGCTAAATTAATTGGAAAAATTCATATTTGTTATGATAAAGAGAATATTTTTGTATCTGCCTTCTCTTTCTCCATCAGTGATAGTGAATAAGCAGTAACAAGAGTTTTTTATTGTAAAACAGAATTAAACTTTCTAAAATTAAAGATTTTCATTCCAGATAAAGCCTTTGCTTTGTTATTAACAGTTCTGGAGAAATGCATTCTAGATTTTCTGATAATTCATAGTTCCTATTTACTGATACATGAAAATTACCACAGATTTCTCCTCTGGGTTGTTTGCTTACTTCTACTGTTAATGTGAAAAAAGTGTCCACCTATGTATCAGTCCACATGGTAAATAGCCAGTGTTCAATCAACAGTCCCTAATTAATATTCACAACATTTCTCTTAGGTTTTGTTTAGTTCATTTTGCCATCGAAAATTAATCCAAGACAGAAAAAAGGGAATGAATGGTTCAAGATTTCAACACATTCATTAGTAAAATTTCAATTATAAGCTGCACCTTCCTGGCTCTCACCATATACATTTCTCCCAATGCCCAGGAGAGAGCCAAGAGCTATTACCTCCCTTCTTGTCAAATATCCCATGAAAACTCAGGGGTGACCTATAAAATAAGAAGTTTTCCATGTTGCTGTGGAAGAAATAAGCATTTTTTCTTCTGTTTTCCTGCCTAGCTATGAAAGATTAACTACACTCCTTTCTCTACACAAGTATACATGAAGACTATCTCCCCAAGTTCTACAGAGACATTTTTGACTAAACTACATGGATATGAATCAGGGAGGGAAATTAATTTTATGTAAGTAAGAAGCCCCCTGACCTCCTACTTTCTGGCAGCACCACATGTTTTCATTCTGCAAAACGATTCAACAACCTCCTGGAAGCACAAGAACAGCCCTTCCCCTCCAGAGGGAAATGAAGGCAGAAGAACCTGGGTTGTTCTACAGAACTATGAAAATCAGGATCCAACTGCAACATTAAAAGAAAGCCTGAACAGAGATGGCAGCTGAACCTGCAAAGAGATAAGCCATGTGAAATTATACTGTTATTGACATCAAATGGGGAGAAAAAAGAAAACAGAAAATCAGAAGTATTTATAAGCCCTTGAAAATGTTTCATAAGAATCTTGAAAGCAATCCTGAAAGCCATTTGCATAGATTACACAGGGAAAGTGTTCCCAAAATAATGAAAAATACTAAGAACACAGGTAGAATAAAGAAAATATTTAATAAACAGGAAAGTGCCGCAAAAACCAAGCTAAAAACAGACAGCTCATATTATGAGAACTCAGCTTTACTCAATCCCTGCCTTACCAATAGCATTTTATTTGGTATTTATGGGTTTATTGCTACGAAACCCCACGTAACAGCATATTGTAACATAACAGTAACACTGCACTTTGTGACTTACAGCTATAGATCCCTCACCACAATGGTCTCAGAGGTGAGAGAAGACATCCTGGTGTGTGTATGAGGGCCTGGGATGCATTTGCACTGAAAATATTATTATGTTGACAGTGAAGAGGAATGCTTGGTATGGTTGAAGGGGTTTGGGCAGGGGGCTGGCGAGGGAAGGAGAGAGAGAAGCCATTCCTGAAAGACCTTGGATGGAAGGCAATATCCTGAAAAGGCCACAATGACTTTAAGAGGAACAGGACTAATTTACTGATGGTTTAGTAATTGTCAGACTCCAGTGAAAGCCACAGAAAACCTTTAAAATGTCTATAAAAGGGGCCTGTTTTAAAGAAATTGTCATTGCTGAAAAGAAAAATAATAGACTAATGGGACTAATTCTAAACCCAACAGGTCAGGAGCTGAGGCCTTGCAGAATAGAAAGGGAAAGCATTCATGTCAGATGAAAGAGAGCTTGTAAGGGGAGAATATTCTGCTGTGTACCGTCAAGCCAATTGTGGACTAATGCACATCTCTCATTGCTGTCACTAATTTAAACAGGCTGAACATTCAATCACTATTATTATGTTATCGTTTTAGTTGAAGGTCAAACATATGGGCATTGAAATCTTACGACTTCTCCTGTACATGGAAAAAATCTCTGTGCCTACATTTGGTGTGTAACGTTGCCCTTTGTAGCTAGAATGTTTACTTGTAAGTAGAATTGAAGGACATATCTGAGAAACAGCAAGCATAAAATGCTTTGGTGGTAATCCCTATTCAGTGAGTAGGGACACAGATCAGCAAAGTAAGGAAAGGCATGCTTCCTCTCACACACTTTCCCAGGATGGACACACAGATTTGGGGTGCTGTGCCAGGGCTATGGTCACCAGGGAGCAGTTCTTCTAATTGTGGATCCTATGATTATTTCTCATAAAAATGTATGTGAAAAACAACATATCTTTACAGGGCTTCTCCTATATTTATGCAGTCCATGATGCAGACATTGAAGGAAAAAAATTGCAAAGCAGAGTTATTAGCGGGAAACTAAGTCATAATTCTTTAACTCCAAAACAAGAACTGTCTCTGTCCTCTAAGTTTCTTAAACATGTGCAATAATTTATATTGGAAGGAATTATGTCATCTAGGTGGACCTTCAAGAGCAGGGCCAACTTCCAGTTTAATGAAGTTGCTCAAGGCTGTGTCCAAGAAAGTTTCAAGTATGTACAAGGATGGCAACTCACCAACTTTTTTAGGTAAATATTCCAGTGTTTCACATCCTCATTGTGCAGAAATATTTTCTTTCTGTCTATCGGGAAGATGTAATGTTTCTGTACTGAAAGTAAAAATTGCTAACTCTGGTCTTTTCAGTATGTCAGATAAAGATATTTAAACAAACAAATGCCTGGCTCATTACTAGAACTTGCAGTGTAACCTGAAATACAATAATAAATTTTTAATGGCATACGCCTTGCAAAAAAAAAAAAAAAAAAAAAAAAGTGCAAAAAATTCAAAGAGTCAGGATTTCTGAGTTATTACTCTCTCAAATTGAAAAATGGGAACAGAGATAGCTTTCTGTTCTCCTTTTTAAACCAAATAAATGAAAAAAAAAACCCAAGTCACAAAACATTTTCTTTAGATCCTTCCAAGAGGAAGATTTTGATGCACGCTGTTGCAGCTTTGTCTCCACATAGTACACACTAGTACACACGGGACACACACCACCCTTCATCAGCGCTCATCAAACTGAAATAGATTCAGGCAATGTATTAGAAATTACTAAAGTTATTTTTATATGCATCCTGGTGTCTTAAAAGACACAGTTCTGCTATGGGCTATGCAGTGACTGAGATTAACTAAGCAAAGTACCCATGCCCAAATCACAACAGGACTTAGGACAACACTAAAGTCAATGCACAAAATGTCATTATGCCTCTTGCTGTGAAAAAAATGTGAGTGATTCAGCAACTGTCAAGCAAGCCAAGAGTGCTGGGATTAAGTAACACAACTTTTTTCTATGACTATAACTATTTCTGTAACTCTATTACTACAGATGCTTCCTAAATTAATTTCTGTTTGGATAAGAACCAAGAGAAGACACTGACTTGCAAAAATGCCACTGACAGTAAAATCATTACAATCTTTAAGAAATAATTGACATGATTATTAACCTCAGTGGTTAAGAAAGTAAACCCTTTTACAGGCTGAAATAATCTTTCAGCTTCCAGTTCCAATATTTTTTTACACCTGGATCTGCTAAAATTATGGTCCCATTGTCAAACTTTTGTTCTTCATGTAAAACTAGACTGAAATAACTTCTTTTCCTCCTCAGGGAGCTCAATGGATTAGTCTACCTTATTTTTTTAATAAGTGGGTCCTGTCCTTACAGCTGTTGATGTTTTCACCACTCCATGTTTCCTCAAGGACATTTATATAACAGTTCACTTGAACTGTGCTTGCTGCTCCAGCAGCTGCAGCAGGGCACACCACGGTAACCAGCCCACAGTGACCTCTGCAATCTCTGACAGCGCTGCAGCAGCCCCTGCTATGTGAGTGGGATGAACACATTTACTGACAATCTCAGGCAGAAACCTGCAAATGATTGTACAGACACACATCATGGTCTTCCATCCTAAATTCAAAACCACTCAAAACGCTAACTGAACTAAGTATTTGTGGTTTTCTTCACTATTCTGGTGTTATATGCATACATAAAGAAGTAATCTGATTTTATCCTATAAAAAGAGTCACGCAATACAAGTCTAGGGCTACAATAGCATAAAAGCAGATATCTTCACTTTTAAACAGTACTCATTTTTCTTTATTTGTCTCTTTCAGTCATGCACAAATGCTGCTTGGAGACATGCTACAGAGTGAATCAATGCTCCATTGTGGTAATGAGAGTGGGACTGGCAGCTGAATGCCTCGTTTTCCTCCCAACACTTCCGAAAGGTGTAATAAATCCCCACCCAAGGCTATGAGGACCCTGGATGGCTCCTGCTGCTAATACTTGAATGTGTGTCATTCCCAAAGCTTCCACATTATAGAATTTCCAAAGTATCTGCAGAAGGTTTCAAATTAACTCCAAATCTCAAAGTGATATCCAGGGGGTATTGCACAGAATTCATTAGGGTTTGCTTTGAAGCAAAGACCTTCAGGCATGAACCCCAGAGTTTCCTAAGCCTGAGTGAAGCTTTCAGAAACCACTGTAAGTAGTGGTATGACAATGCTGTAACATAAAAGTTAAACAGCACTATAAAGCGTAATCTTTCATACAAACTATGTCTGCTAAACTCAGCTGGCCAGAGCTGCCATACATGGCTTTATGACATTTAGTGAGGCAACAAACTGCCTTTAAAAAACTACTGAGAAAGCAGTGGAGGTGCTGAGCATGACAATTAATTGTTTCCAGTTCAATCAGATGTGGGAAACAAACACAGGAGACCTGTGGACACTAAGCCAAGCATCCATCTTGGGAAGTTCAGCAGATAGTTTACTGCCAAAATCCTTCCAACACAAAATTCTTCCGAGATCAGCTCTGCAAGCCTTGGCCAAGGAGGTTGCTACCTCTGCCTTCTGCTGGAGATCAGTTCAAGTCCTGTGGATTGGCAATTGTGCTCATCAACTACAGCAAAAGAACTGTGATGCAGCCAGGCTCCTCCTCCTCCCTGTCCGCTCTTACTCCTTGCTCACAAACTCCTGTTCGGGCCAGGTCTGTTTCCAGTTCTTCAGGAGAGCCCAGAAAGCAGCTTTCCTCCAGCTAAGCCGATAATCCACACTCCCTGCTCAGGCCTTGGCTCTTTGCACCAACATCTACAGCTGGCAGGACCGAGCCCAAGCTTGTTCATGGTGTGCAATACTTTGGCTTGAAAGTTGGCACCCTAACGTGCAGAGGATTTCTGGCACATGTGAGTGTGCATAGCAGAATCAGATTGCTATTCCGAGAAATTGGACCCATCTCATCCCGGCAAAGCTAGTGGTAATTTTCGTAATTAATGCATTAGAAACAGTGCTCAGGAACTACTCTGAAATGTAATTTTCCATTAGCCTCCACAGGGCGGCAGTTTTACAATGTGACAATTATTCAAATATCATTTCATTGTAAAAATTACAGATTTAAGCTGTGTCATGGGTTTTGACATTTGATAAATTCATGAGACATTTTATTACATGTTCCTACTCAGGTGTTAATGTGCAAAATCTCATAAATGCAACAAAATACAATAAAACTTCTGACTTAATATATTAATTAGGTGATTAAACTGTCACACAAGATTTGTTTGTCCTTTATAAATTAGTAACTCAACCCTCACAATTTATAAGCAGAACAAATAATAAAACAAAGTGTTTGGTTCACTAAAAAAACCACTAAGCTTTTGCACAAGGCCAAAGAAGCCATGGAAAATTGATTTTCCACAGCTTACTCAGTCTTGAATAGACATTGCTTTGTAAAAATTTTTATTGAGTGAAGCCAAAACTCCTTATAGCTTAGACCATTAAGAACAGTGTGTGTTTGCTGCATTATTTCTAATGTCATCAACATCACATTTTAATCTCATGTATTGAAGTGGGAAGAGCTCAAAGATGTATTAGCATTTTATTACCAGGGTAAAAGAAGGGGACTGTGCTAGATCTTTAGTAAAATGTGGGCTGTTGGAGAAGGAAAATGATTATGCATTATTTCTCACAGGATAAACTGTGGGTAAAGAGGAGGTTCAAGGTAAAGTGAAGCAGCACTTTTTGTATAATGTACCACTATGGAACTCATTATCATTGAACCTTAGGACAGCCAACATAAACAGTACTAGACGAGTTTGGAGAACAGGACATTACACAGAGCATCCCAGGTGCTGCCAAGAAACCTCTTGACCAGTGATCACTGGAAGCTGGGAAGCCCTGAGCAGCATGTACTGTCCTTTCTTCAGAATCTGGTCTCACTGTGAGACGCAGGTTGGACCACAGACCTGAGGTGTTTCCCAGCTTGAATTATGGTACATCCCTCTGTCTATGCCCTTGTCTTGCACTGTTAGCATCCTGGCTGGTATCAGAGAAAAGTTAGAGGGCTACATGGACATTTGATTTAAACTGGTGTGGAAGACTTTATGCTGTGTTAATAAAAAAAAAATTGTGTCACCTGATCTGAGATATATTAAAATCAGCAGTCTTCAGTAGCTTCTTGGGTCATTGATCTGGTCTAGTTGATTTTGCCAGGATTATGATAAAAAAATTAATCTCCAGCATACTCCACACATCTGAATAATAATTGCATAGGGGCTGGGCAACCTGTGTTTTACAATTGATACAATTTCTGATCCATGCAAGAACCACCAGCTGTTCACCCAGCTCTTGGCAGAGGTCTGATCTCATGGAGTCACAGAGTTTAAATCCAGAGTTGCCACTTGTGATCACCTAATCTGATCTACTTTTCACAGGCCATTACGTTTGTACTGAGCTCAGTAACTTTGTGTTTGACTTAAATACATCTTCCAGCATGACATCCTGTCTTAATTTGAAAACGAGAGTGTTGCAGCGCCACCTGACCGCCTGGCTGGTCAGTGGGCGAGTGTCCTCGAGTGCCCGGTCGTCGGGACTATCGCTACGCAAGCGTGCGTGACGATAAGGCAATGCCTTTAGTCCTTGCGGGGCAGCTCTGAGAAAAGCTGTTATTTCCAAAGCCCAAGCTGGGGCTGGCAGCAACTGGTGGAGTGATAGCGACGTAGAGGCGACAGAGGAACAAAGGAGGACTCGTCTGTGGTGCAAATCCTCGAGTTTACTCCCTGCCCTGGAGGGGGCAGGAGAACTCGCTGCGAAGATGGGAGCCACAAAACGAGCCCCGAAATGACCGTTGCAAGGGGTTTTAAGGAAGAAAAAAAAGGGGAGGAGAAAGGAAATGGGCAAATGGGGTACATGAAGGGGAGTGACAGCAACCAATAACCATGATACAGAGGAGGGACAAGTTTGAACGAACCAATGGGGAATACAGAACAACAGAACTTTCCAGTTACATATGAATAATGAATCAGCTTCATGAATATTAAAATCACTTGTGAGGGGAAAGGGGAGGGGACGGTGCCTTGATGGACGGCAACCAATGGCGGGAAACTGCCTCAACCTGCCTGCCTCTCAGGACTCACTGTCCCAAGAGGTATCATCCACCCAATCTACCTGATCGTTGACCCCCATTGAAAAGGCAGGTTGAGCCGCAGTCTCGCACGCCATGGGCAACCCAGCCAGTGGCAGAGGCCACACGAGAGATGGGGAATTCATCTCTTCCCTTCATCATGGAAGGGACTTGAATGATTAATCACTCTTTCTGTTAAAAATGGCCATAGAATTTCTAATTTTAATTTGGCTGGTGACAGCTTCTAGTCATTGCCTCTGTAGTACTTGGAATTTTCTTATTGTGAATGTGCTCACACATTTTAATGAGGTCACCTCTGAGTCTTGGTTCTAATTCATTGACATGCCAATTCCTTTATTTCTCATGGGATGAGGTATTTCTTACAGCTCATGTATCATTTCAGTAGTTCTTTCCCTTGCTTTTTAAAATCTTTAAACCATTTGAAAAATATGGATATGAACTGAATACAATATTCCATTTCTGTGCAGAGAAGTAAGACATCTCCACACTCCTATCAGGGGTCTGTTTTTTAATGGGCATCCTACCATTGACTGGAGCATACAAACTGGATTTGTTTGGATGAAATAAAGTCATATTAGAAGACTGACAGTTACTGTATGAGTGAATTTTCTTATATGCAAAAAGGTTTAGTTGAGCACTCAAATTCCTGAGTAAAGATAGCAAATTTCTTAGTGAAACTTGCTGACTGTCAAACAGTGGCCTTTCAAAAGTCAGATTACCACCTGATCTCAGTTTTCATAACTATAAAATTGGAACAAAATCTTGTTAACACTGGCACACCAGGAAAAAATAAATGCTTGCTGTAATACTCTCATGTCAATTCGCTTCTTCACCACAACTGAAATTTTCAAAGAATTATGCCACATAAATGGCACTGTTCAACCTGGAGAAAAGAAGGTTCCAGGGAAACTTTATACAATCCTTCCAGTACCTAAAGGGGACTACAACAGAACAGGAGAGGGACTTTTTAAAAGGTCATGACGTGATAGGACAAGGAGGAAGGGCCTTAAACTGAAGCAAGGTATACTCAGATGAGGTATTAGAAAGAAATTCTTTACTGCGAGGGTGGTCAGGGTAGAACAGGTTGCTCAGAGAAGTCGCGGATGTCCTACCCCTGGAAGTGTCCAAGGCCAGGCTGGACAGAGCTCTCAGCAACCTGGTCTAGTGGAAGGTGTCCCTGTCCAGAACAGGAGGGTTGGAACTAGATCATCCTTCAGCTCCATTTCAACCCAAACCATTCTACAATTCTATGAAAAAATAATTTTATGCAACAGTTTTTACTTCTCCATGGGCTATTCAAAGCAATTTCTTAGCCTGTAAAATCCCCATATCTGTAACAAAAGCTTTTGTCCTAGTGCTACCATGGTGAGATAGTAACTACTGAGGTTAAAAAAAAGGACATGGGTTGTACTGTATTAGTTCAAATCTACTGAATTTTGCAAACTTTTAGCTGACAATTCTCATTTTAGAATCGCTGCTACCATAATAGATGTTTAATAACAACAAATATACTACTGAATTGAAAAAAAGGGGCTCTCCAAATGTTCATTATTTACTTTAGAAATTATTCCTTTTTAGCAATAGAGATACATGGTTTCTCAGAAATGATGGATGCTGCATTCCTTTTGCTGTTCAGGATTCTTATCATCCTTTCAGACAATTGAATTTCTTCCATTTGTAAAATCTATTACCAGCAGAAGGACTGCAAGTAAAAACCAATGACTGGAATCAGAACTATTTTAGCAATACAGGAATACTTCACTGATGCATATTAATACCCAGGAATCCCATTTTTAAAAAAATTAAAATTGTATTTACTTAGACTTAGGAATTAGAATTTGAGCAATACCATGAAAAAGCTCACAAGGGATAAGAATTCATTATATTCATACAATAGATTTCTGTAAAATACACTTTAATGTGAACCAATTTGATGTTTTGATTTTTGGAATTGCACTAAATAAATACAACCCCATTAAATGTCTAAAGGTTGATTAACCAGAGAGACTGAAGAAAGTAATAACAATCTTAACAACTTTATCCAAAGAGGTATTTTCTAGGCAGAATCTGCTTTAAATCAGATTGTAGCAACATTTCTCAGTAACCTAAATGGGCCTATTAAACTGATGCTAGTAGACATGAAATTACTAATAAAATTTGTGATTTCATAAATAATTATTTGCAGAATGACTCAGAGAAAGTAATAGTCCTTTCCAGACTTAAAAATTTATGAACTGATGACACTATTGATTGGAGCATTTACTGCACATTCAATAGGTCTAATTAAAAAAACTGCTCACAAAATTAAACATAGTACTTAGCAGGATGACACTATGGCCCAGTTCTTTGCAAACATCTCCACAGTCAAACACTTTCATCCTCATGGCGTGGCCTAACGAGGAGCTGAGTGCTTGTACTAGTGAGGCCAGAGTGTTTCTCATTACCTTCAGTTATCTTATGTTTACCTACATATGAATATAGAGCTACCTAGAAGACATGTAAATTGCAGGATGTGGTCCTTGATGAAACTACACTGCTAAAAATCAGATGTAAAAGAATATTTGGTTTGTTTCCTCTATCAGTTAACTTTAAATCATTACTATAGCATGGAATATGTGGAAAAATAAGTTTTCGTTATTTTTTCAAATAATATCAGTTTGAATTTTAGTATGTTCCAATGCAAAGGCATAGATCTAGCAGCAGACAGTCTAACATAGCAGAGAACAACTTGTAAAGGAGAGTCTGAAAGGGATCTGCAGTGGAGAAATGGCATGAACTCTTAAAAGCAGCTATATTATGACAAGCTAATATAATTTTTAAACATGTTAAAAGAAATGAGCAAAAGCAGAGATGCAGTTTTTGTCTGCTGATGAGGTCATTTTAGAATCATATGTTTCTCCTACATTTTTTTAAAAAGTTGTTGAAAAACAAGGACAGAAATGGAATATGAAGATTCAAAAAGCTAAGACTTAAGATAATTAATGCCTAGAAGCAAGAAACTTCAGGGATCAAATCGTCTTGGTTTTTTCAGAAAAACAACAGAAAAGAGAATGAAAACTAAAACAGAAAAATATACAAATAAAATCAGAAGATGGACTTCGAAGGCAAAGAAATTCCACTGCTGAACTGGAAGTTTTCACCTAATGTGTTTTTCCACGTTTGGTTGTTACAATGGCTATGTACTACTGAGCCATTGACAAAGATGGAGAGATTTTTCCTCTTTTTTTCTTTTTCTTTTTCTGTCTAAAGTTCTTACATGATTTGAATCTAATAACATTTGACTGAATAGGAAATCAGAGGTAAGTCAGGAATTTTTCAGCCCTAAAAAAGATAAAAGTGAGTTACAGCTTTAATTGGCTGTTGAATTAGCTTATATGAATAATAGCTCATGGTCTTTTCAAGTTCTGTGGCTTAATAAGACTCCCTTTTACTTCTTTGTCTGAAGATTTACTGCAAAATATTAATTTCTTCTGAACGTAGTGATTACATTCAAACTTCAGACAAGAAAAAAGAAATAGCTATGCAAAGCAAAAAGCATAAGTAGCATAAGCTGCTGGGAACACAGGTTTTTTACCACTTTCTACATGTCTGCTACGGCACAAAAACTGACAGGGCACACTGTGACATGGGATTGCACCAGGCAGGCTTTGCAGAGCTGCATATAAAAATAAGAAAAGACAAAAGAGGACAGAACAGGTATGCACTAGACAGCAGAACCATGACCCATGTCACGGAGATGGAACTCAGGTGGAACACTGGCTTTTGTAAGTTCAGATCTGAACTAACAAACATAGGAGAAATTTTATGCCATTCAAAAACTAAATTCCTATTGAGCCGCTTACCTACAGTGCCTACAAGCAGACACTAATGGAAAGCCACCTTGTGTACAGCAATAATCAAAACAAAAGATCAATAGGAAAGGAAACCGTTCTTTATTCTCTGTCGTGAGTTACTAAGCCTGCAACTCCCTACCTGCATCAACTCTTACTAAAACAGCATTTTCGTTGCAAACAGTAGAATTAAAGATGTTTAGTTGATCTCCAGCCAATCACAAGCTGTTAATGTGTTGCCACTATTTTCCATGACACAAATTAAGTATCTACCTAAATACTATTCACTCTTAGTGCACCTAACCACACTACTCAGAGACAGTGACTGTACAGGACATAGTTTGGAGTAAATTTCCATGAGAGACAGAAGCCTTCAAAAACTCCACTACCTTCTACCCTCAGCACAAAGTGCACTCATGAATCCCACACATTAAAATAGAAGTATAGCCATAGTATAGCAAAGTGCTCATCACAAACCTGAAGCTCCACACTATCCAAACAAGAGACCCTGCCTAGAGACAGAAAGAAGCACATGGGTCATGAGTCCACCTTTTAATCCCCCTCCTGGAAATCTACCCAGTACAAGGGTGATAATAAGTTCCTGTATCTATGTCGCAGTCTTTAATTGCTATTTTTGCATATGATCACTATGATATATTCACCAAACAGTTAATCCAGACTTTGCTTTCCCCTCATAACTCACTGTGTGGCCTGTGCTTTGTTCACTGCCCATTATTCAATTGCCTTATGATGCCAGAAATATTAATTTCCTCCAGAGCTTCTCAGTGCTGCTCATCACTTCAACATCTGAGTGCTGCACAAATTCAAATTAATTCACAAAAATCCACAGCAGCAAAGACAAGGTACTACTGCTGTTTAAAATACAGGGTAAGGAGGCACAGAAAAATTAAAGGCAAAGGTATTCACTGATTTTAGATCTTATGTCTGAAGCATTACAAATGTAATTTAAAAGTATTTAAAAATATTTCAAACACAGACATTGCAGCATCACTTGCAGGTGTTATTGCCAAGCAAATTGGATTTAGGGCTCTAAAAGGGGTCATTAAAATGAGATAATTATAAGCTATTAGATCATTAGAGGTTCCACACAGAGCTGGTTTCAGCGTCTGTATTAGCACTACACAGGAAAAGTGTCTTTCGTGCAACAGTGCATTATTACAGTCACATGGCCTTTCTTTCCCCTCCCATTGTTCAATACTGACTTCCCAGCTCAAGCAATAAAAGAGGCAGGAGCCACACTGGCATCACTCATCTCTCCTGCACAGCCCCAGTACATCCCCAAAGAAGGTCTATCCTGCACAGAGCCAGAAACCCTGCATAAAAACAATATGTGACCACCCATGTATCATAAGGGGACCAAATTAAGGTTGCCAAGCAACCACCTCCCCACATTATGCCACAAATCCCTGTTCTTCATCTCTTCAGCAAACACATGCCAGGCCCTGTCTCACAGCCCGACTCCCTTGTCGGCTCCTGTGACCCTAATTACCCATTCTCCCACAGGCTTCTTCATTGCAGTTTCTTTGTCCAGCCACTACCCATCTTCTCTCACTATTCCAGTTGTTGCCCCATCTTTCTGTTCTTCATAATTAGCATTTAGTTCATCCCATTTTCCTATTTCCCTGACTAGCTCTCAGTCCACTGACACTGCTAAAAAAAATAAGGGATATGTAACACTAAAAATGTCAGCTGAAGATAATGTAGTCTGGCAAAGCCATAAGCAAAAACAGTTGTTAAATGAAATTTCCTGTAAATATTTTAATGTACTAAGAGCAAGACTAGAACTAAAAAAGTTCACTTATATTTAATTCTCAAAGTGATTTTCTGCAACTGTTTCCTTCTCAGTGTGAATTTCACACTCAGATTTCAGCTAATATCTTCAAAGTCTGTTTTACCTAACCTCAGCATATTTTTACTTTATCATCATCTGTTGTTTTGCATGCTAAATCACTAAGTCAAAATAAATTTTAGTTGTAGAAAGAATAGATGATGTTCCTGGTATCAAGAACTGTATCTTTATTTGACAGTCAATAATATAACACTTACTGTCCTAAAACAAATATATCTATGGATATGTCTGACTACATAGAGAAAAATGGTCTGCAACACACTTGGAGCATCTAATGGTCTGTTGGTCTTCTCTAAGGTGTGTGAGAAAAAGCCACAATGAAACAAGTGACAACCAGCCAACAGTGACAAGAAATTTAGTCAATTCAAAGAAGAGCAAAAGAAAGTTAAAATAGCTCAATACTTTCTCACGGCAGTAAAGGAGACAGAGCAAAGTGAATTGGGCACTTTACAGCATGATTTTGTTGCTGACTTCAGGTAATATGAGGCATTTTGCTGTTCAGACAGTTACAGTCAGGAAAGCAAATCAGAACCATGTCAGGATATATCTCATTTGGATAGGGCACTTGGAGAACTCTTTCCAATTAGACCTCCTGGTCTTGGAATGACTTGTGATTTAGCTCTGCTGAATATTGACATCAGCACTTCTGTTTTTCTAGAAAAATTTCACTGTGAACCTCTGAAGCACAGTGGATGGTGTTGTTCCCCATCAGCCTAATCTAACTCCTTCTGTATCCTCTAGTTCTCCCATTTTGAAAGGAGAGTTGGATCTGGTATTCTTCCCTCCACTACCTTTCACTTTTAAGAGGAAAGGACCTTATGATTCTAGGATTGAAAGAATACTTAGTGTCCCACATCAAGATAAACATAACCGGTCTTGGTAGGACCCATGCTCAATATAAACAAAAGAAGCTGCTTCTTTACCCAGCGAGGAGCTGCTCTGTCGAACAGATTTCCATGCGACACTGTGGATACCATAGAAGAAAAAAGATCAGTCAGGGGTTACTGAGTATCAAAATTGGGTCAGGCTCGGGCATTCCTGAGAGCAGTCGGTGACTGGAATGATCCCTAGGGAAGTTCTTCATGTGCTTTTCCTACTGTCAGCGTTCCCCCAGAGTTCACCTGCAGCCGATGATGATAAAGAGAAGCTGCACTACTAGAGGGTATGTAACTAAATGTGTAGAGACCAGAGGAAGGCCCCAAACTGGGAGAATAACAGGAGCTTGCCCTTTGCTGCTACTCCTTGGCCTGTGCTTGTGGCTGCTCTTCCTACATGGTTTCCCGTTTCAGATACAAGTGTCAGCTCGTCCCTTAACAAAAATAAAAAACAAGACTTTACCTGTGAAGAGTGAACTGAAGAAGAAAGAAATTAGGAATAAAAAAAATTAAAAAGCAAGGGAATATGGAAGTGGAAGCAAGAAGGCAGAGGTGAGTCAAAGGATTACAAATGTAGGGATTCACAGGGAGACATCAAGCTGAGCATCTCAACAGCACTTCAGTGAGCATACTGAACATATGCAAGGGTATGGGGAGGCTGCCCAGTAGTGGCTAACACAGAGATGAGGGGTCAGGATGAGAAAACCAAAACTGTTCCACAGGCGCTGGGATGACAGGTTCATCCAAGGTGAGAATGTAACTGACTAGAAAATCCTGTTATCTGGTGAGGCCTTGAAAGGGAAGGATATGCAATTTACAGGCTACTGGGTATATGACCCCTTGGTTTGATTCCACACAAGAGTTCTCATGGTCTCGTGCACATGCTGTCCTCATTCAGAATGACGCATTTGGTTTCCACCTCAATTTGCCCAGTCTTCCTCCACCAGGCCTATGCCAGTTTATGTATTTTTGGCATGGCACAGCACAGATCTAGATGCAACCAAGTCACTCCCACCATGTGGCCTTGCACAGCTCGAGCTCACATCTCGTGGACAAACTTGTTGAGGAAGATCTCATTATGCACAATCCCCATGCTAGCATTAAGCCATTGCTTACAGATTTCTACGAAAATAAAAAAAAAAGCAAATCCACAGATGCCATAATACCATTATTCAGCTTCCCCACGGTGATCCTGAATGCTGCTGAAAGGAGCACCATGTGCAGCCATGCAAGTATGAAAGCCTGCATGAAACCAGGCAAGCGCTAAAGCTGCCTTACTCCAACACGTATGTGGAACAAGCAGTAAGCAAAATCACTAATGGTGACATTGTTTGCAGCTGGCTTATCAAGCTGCTACCAAGCTTCTTCACAAGATGATTTTTAGATAGGCTATACTCAGCAAAAAAGAACAATTTCAGAAGCAGAGAAATGCTAACGGGAATGTAACAGCACTCTACTGCTTTACAGCATGGATGTTACATACGGAAATGAAAGGATAAGAAAGATAAAATTCAAGAAGAAAATGGTGACCATGCTTCAGATACAAGACACAGTCATACGTACATATATATCTCTGCTCTTTCTTTCTCCCTGCGTTTTCAGTACACAGCTAATCTTTTCATCTGCTTGGTATATTTATATAGTTCTACAGAAAATTTCAAAAAAGTTACCAAAAAATCCCAAATGTTACAAAGATTATGAAAATCACATATGCATATATTTGGAGTCTTCTCTCTCTAAATTTCACATTCAAATATGCAGGGCTTATCCGCTTACTGAAACACAAACTACGCTAACATCTTCTAATCTGTGGTTAACCTGCTGTGAAGAGTAAGGCAAGACAAAAGATTTTTTCACCCATGTTAGGAAAACATTCTGGCAAACATTCCTGCAGGAAAATCTCTATTGTATCCATGCTTTCAAGGACACAGAAGACTGTGTCAAGGTTCTTTTTTATGAGAACAAAATGAAAATAAAATATCTAATAGTGCTCAAAAAGGGAGTACCATTCATCTTGTTATGTATATATAGAGAAAAAAATAGAGTTTTTAATTTCCCACTCACATGCTATCATTATATAAATGCACAGGAAGAGTAATTAAGGTTGTATAGGCACCATTCTTCTTTGAGTTTTGAAGACTTCATCATACAGTCAGAACAATATATTTCATCATAAGTTTTGGTGAGGACTTGAAAGTAACAGGGATGTAAACAAACTAATAATGAACTAATTACTAACTAATTTTCTAAAATTTCATAGACACAATGAGAAATCACTCTGGAAGGCCTAAAGAAGGAGTAGAAGTGAACAAATAGAAAAAAAATCATCTCCTCTAAATAAGGTCCATTACATTTCCTAATGACAAAGGTTAAGTATAAACAATTCTCCCAAAATTCAGTAGGAACAAAGCTGACTTTTCAGGTTATTTAAGAAAACTAAATAAGGTGGCAAAGCCTCTCAGCCTATGCAACAGAAACACATAGCAGAGGCAGAGAATAAGAGATTAATACCCTATTCTCATATCTGTGATTCACATTTCAGTGCCAATACAGTTCATGTACTTAGCAGCAATTGTCTTCAAAGTGCTGCGCAAACATTTTTTTCAGTGCCCCCTCCCCTTCTCCCTTGTCTGCAATGGAGTAAAAGGCAAAATGTTTTCTAACAAATGGAGAAAAGAACAAATGGGGAAAATGAACAAAAGGTTTTCAATGATCTGGCCTTGGCCAGGGAAATGTCCAACAAAAACGGGATGAAAGCCACAGTTATGCCCCACTGCTACTGAGAAGCAATTCGGGGGTGTTTTGCTCAGCAGCGCATCCTTACAGCCCATACAGCCACAGACCTGGAGGTAGTCTGGGCTGCAAATGCCTTTTAATATCAATCAAGAAAAGGCCCAGACTGTGAAAGAAAACAAGTCCTAGCCTTGCTAGGACATGTTGGAGCTTAATTCACGCTCTTGTAAAATTTATGTGAAACACAACATCAAAAAGTGGCAGTCGGTGGAACAGAAATGATGTATGAGGTGTCTGGTAACTGCTCCTGTACATGCCGAGATTTGACATGACAGTGATTGCCAAGCAATTTCTTGCACCGCTTTCTCGGCACTCCCCGCCCCAGGAGCCCGGGAACCGCTTCCTGGGAGAGACCCGAACTGTCATCGTCGCCGCCCCACTCCTCTCAGGCCTGACAATCCGCGCCGGCTCCGTCAGAAAGGACTGCAGGGAGTCCTGGCCCCGGGCTGGGGCAGCCGGGGATCGGGCAGAGGCGCCGTTCCCGGCGGCGAAGGATCGGGGAAGCGCTGCTGCCACTGCGGCGGCTGCAGGGAAGAGGGAAGCGAGGTCCCTCTCGCAAGGGCGGGGGATCCTCCCGCTCTGCCGGCCGCCCCGTGCCGCTGCTTTAGCTTGGAGAACAGGAAAAGCAGAACTAAATAGAAGAGACACACGCCGGGGCGGGTTGGCTGCCTACTGGGCGTGGCGGGCGGGGGATGGGGAGCCGAGCAGGGATGCTCTGTGTCAGCGCAGCCCCGGTGTCACGTCCCTCCCCGGGCAGCTGAGCACCGCCGAGCCAAGCCGAGCCCCGGTGCCGCCCCGTGCCGGGAAGACATCCAGGGCCACGGGCCGGGCGGGGCCGGCACTGAGACCCTCACCCGCTCCGCGGGGCCGGGGCAGCCGCACCCTTCCCTGCCTGCCTGGCTGCCTGTCTCCCGCTCCCGTCCGACTGCCTCCGGCCCCTCCTGCCTGCCCGTTCCCCATCCCGGCCGGGGTGCGGCTGCCCCGCGGCCTCAGCACCACGGAGAGCGCCCGGGCACGCTCGGCCCGCCCCGCCCGAGGACGGAGCACCCTCTCCGGCAGCGGGGGCTTCGGGAGCTCCCTCGGCTGGGGCGAGGCCGCCCTTGTCTGCGTAGCACTGCGTCGTTGCTCACCATTTCCTTTCGGGAATAAGCGCCTCTCACTGCAGACATCCAGGCACAGTCGTGTTCCCTGCTCACCCTACGCAGCCACAGAACCCAAGGCCCAAGAAGTGAAACACCCTAGAAGGCCGCGGGGTCCCGGGGCCGCCTTCCTGCTTTCCGCGCAGGCAGGGCCTCTCAGGAAGGTGGATGGGCCCTGCATCCCGATACACCTGTCCTCATACCCTGTGCCTGCACCTCGGCAGGGAGACATCACGGCGTCTGCCCCGCCTCAGCTCTCATGCTGGTGTCCATTCTCTCCCCAGGCTCACGTCTAGACTTTACCATTCTCATTTAAAGAAAAAAACAAGTTTCTGCAATTCAGAAAACATAACTAGTGTCTTGAAAGAGAAGGCTAGCCTCATGCTTATGCTCCAGGTGATGCTTCACTCAAAGATGCTCTTTACTGACTTCAAGGAAGCTTGAGAAGTATAACTGTGGGTTACCTGTTCTAGGGAAGCACACACAGAGTGAGAGCACCACAGCTAGTAAAGGCACACAGTGTGGCCTGTGCAGCTGCAAACAGCCCCACACAAGGAAGAACAACGGTGCCCATGCCCTGCTTGGTCTGGGAGAACCCAGCTCCATCTATACTGGAGACCTGTGCCTGCTTTCCTGCTTTTCCCACCCACCCATATACACACCACGAAACAGATCTACAAGCAGTGTCCTCCAAATTGCAAGCTGAAAAATTGTCCTGTGTCCTGTCCCTCTGCAAGCAGTGTGGGAGTCTGTTACCCCTGAAAGCTCTAACAATAAGGCTGGTTATCCCCTGGGAGAGGAAAATGAGCTCCAGCTGGCACTGTAAAGATGAGAAGGTAAAGGTGGATCATCCTTCTCTTTGTGCCAAGGTCTTGGATACTGGCTCCTCTAGGCCAGGCTTACAGGCCCAGGAGGTGTACAAACAGGTCCCATCACTGCCATGTTTCCAGCAAGGATTTCAGTTAACCTCCACCACATTGGTTTAGTGGCTGACAGGCGTGTCACTGGCCTTCCTCTTGCCAGGGATAGAGAGTCCTTAAAATTAGTGTAGGGAATCCTTAGAACATGTCCATCCCCTTTCATGTAATGACCATATCAGACCCCATTCACATACTTTTTCAAGGAAATCAAGCTCACATCTTCCCAGTGGATCTGACCATAGTGCATCAGGGAAGTAGTTACTGACTTCTGTCTACATTTATCCTGGTTTGGGATTTCCAGAGCCCTTTGAGAGTGTAAGCAGGCCCAGCTGCCATTTCCCAAGGTTAAGAAAAGTTCAGCATGACCAAGGTTAGGTCTGAGGACGCTAAAAGAGTTACTAAAATGCAGAAACATTCAGTATAAAACAATTGTATAGGATATCTGCGTACCCTTGCAGAGGACAAAAATAATCTGAGCAGCTGAGTTTTACTGAAATGGTCTAGGAAATCCCTTGCAATGGTGCCCCTTCTTGTTGTATCTTTGGAATGAAATATGTTAAAATGAATTTGTGCATGTTTTACAGGTAGCAACAGCAGAGCTTTCAACACCAATAGGCTTTTTTCATGTAAGACATAAAACATTTGACATGGAATGTACTATTAACGCCAGACCGAGGGGGGAGAAGCATCCAAGGACTGATTTCCATTTCAAACTGCATTCTGGCACTTTGTACTCCAGCACCATTGGTGGATCAATATTTAATGCCTGGAGATTCTGGCTCTGCAAGAGTCATGTCAGGGGACCTCTCGAGCCAATCTGCTTGGGTAGAGGAGTGATAATTATTCATGGGCTCCTGCCTCTTGCTCCTTCTCTTGCACAGCCCCACTCTGCTGACTCAGTGCCTTATTCAGTCTTCTCTCCCTCTCTCCACTGCTGTAGCTGGACCCCTTTGCCTTCACCGCCTCTGAGAGCTGCACATCCCAGCATGGCTAAAACAGCAATGGGTAAGAAAACGCCTCTCTTTTCCTTCAGCCAGTATTACAGCCACTGTCTCCTAGGTCTGCTACCTACAATGGGTGTTCTTCTCACTGTCCCAAAAGTTTAAGAAAAAAAAATTCAAGAGAACACTGAATTAATTTCATTGATCAGAGAAAAAAAAGGGAG